>CAVNYN010225435.1:15067-75848 GCA_963692815.1 Nyctanthes arbor-tristis | reverse complement strand
ATGGTGCAGAACGCCAGAAAGAATGCACCGGCGGTAACCACCCCGACAACGGCGCCGGGACCGTCTTTGCACAACTGGGAGTGACACTTACTCTCACGGGCCGTCGTATTATTGGTGGCAGAATCAGACGGCGCTAAAGAAGGTGGCGGCGGGTTTACTGTATTCGCCGTTGGGTTCATCAGAATGGAGATCGGCGGCGGAGGGGGTGTAGCCGGAGAGATGAGGGAATTAGACTTGGGATTTTCATCGAAACTTGAACTGAAACTCCACCAATCAATGCTGTGAATTTCTGTGCTCCCCTGAGTCGACCCGGAGAATCCAACAAACATGAAATCGTTATCTACGTACTCGTTGAGGTCAAAAGTGGCGGAGATGATCGGTTCCTTTGGCTTCATGTTAGAGTAGGAAACGTAGATTTTGATCGTCCCAGTTGACCCGGAATAGTCAACCCACGAGTTAACCAGATCACCGCTCTTGAGATCGACACCGATAGTGTCCAAATCCCCCACTGGATTTGAAACCATTGAATTCAGATCCAATCCCACGTGGTTTCCGTTAATGTCCTTGAATTCAACGTCCATTAACGTGTCGAACTCCACCGCCACGACGCCCTTTTCTGATCCTTTCGAGTCCATGACGCCGAGGAATCCGCCGGCGTCCCCTGACGTCTGGTCGTCGGCAGAGATCAGAAACGCCAAACCGCCGCCGATGGAGGAAGGGTTCAAATTCATTACAGAGAATGAGAAGAATGTAGAGACGCTCGCTATATTCTGGGTCCCCGGCTGCCGGAATCTGATGGGTTTGGAGTAAAGCACTCTTCCGGCGCCGGAGTTCGGGACAGGCAAATCACGGGTAAGCCGGACGCTCCCATTGTTCCAGTGGGCGTCGCCCAGAAGCCTCAAGCTCGTCAGTGTCAGAGTTCCAAAATCGAATTCAGTTGCAGAGAGAACGCTACGGGCAAAAATTGAAATAAAACCCAGAAACAGATTTAATCTAATCATTGCTAGAATACCCAAGAATCCATCATCAGAAAAAGATGAAACTGATAATTTACTTTTATAGCAACGCCCCAATGAAAAGATCTGAACACCAGATACGGAAAAAGAGGGTGAGAGTGTGAGGGAAGAAATCTAGGGACTCAAAGGAAAACAGAGAGAATTGAGGAAGGAAGGAAGGAAGGAAAGAAAGAAAGAAACAAACAAGAGGAGTGAAACAGAGCGTGAACGGAGGTGGAAGAGTATCCAAGGAGGGATATGGAGAAGACATGTGGGTGACACGTGTTAATTCTAACGGTAATAAAATTTCGATAATTTCTAAATTTTCATGTGAGTACTTGTGTCTGTGTTGTAGCGTATCCGGATTTGTTTTTGTATTTATTTAGACAGGATAATAATAATGTTAAAAGATTTTCATGGTGGAAGACATACAATGCGTTTAGCAAAATAGTTATTTATAAATTGGTTTATAAATAAAAATAATACTATACAGCACCAGTGATGCTTGACACTAGTCTAGGTGGCATTCAATGTTACATTAAATGATAAGTGAAATTAAGTGAATAAACAAATGATCAACTTAATTCAACTTATCATTTAATGTCCCCTTGATATGGTGTTAAGTACCAGTAGTACTAAATATCATTACTCTATAAATAATTACGTGACATCATTTTATTAGTTGTTTTCTATAAAAAGTCAAAAATTGCGACTTAACTTTTACTTTTTAAATTTTTGAAAAAAGTAAAACTAATAAAATAACGTCACGTGACAGTTTATAAACAAAAGGATTTATAAACCAAGTTGCCAAACACATTAATAGTTACATTGAAGAAATAAAATAAAAAAAGCAACTTACAGTTTTTAATTTCAGGGCTTCATACTCATGAAACACTAAATTTAAGACCTCGATAAAATAAAAAATTACTCTAGTTATTGGGTCATTATGTAAATAATATAAAATATCTGGTGATACGTATGACATAAAATATATGGTGATACGTCTATTTTTTAATAAGAGTATATATGTGTATATATGGTGATTATTAATAATCACCATATACAATAAATTTAGAAATTTATTAGAGACTGGATTCCGTAAGAAATCCGGCTCTGGTTCTTTAGAATTGGAGGAGTATATGAATATATAGGAATGAATAAACTTAGAAAAAGTAAATTGAAAAAGACAAATAAATGTGAAAATTTAAGACATTCCATAAAAAATGAAAAAAAATTATATTATTATTGACAAACTAGTTTAATTATGCGATGGGTCATTTTTACATACTAATTATTCAGGGAAAGTATATTTAAATGATTTTTTTTATAAGGGGATTGTAGGTCATTTTAACATACTAATTTATTCAGGGAAAATATAATCAAATGATTTTTTTTTTTTTATAGGGGATTGTAGGAGAGGGGAATCTAACCCGAATTTAGGGTGTAAAAAGTTACCATATGTGTCATAAAACCACATGGGTCTAAGCCGAACCTAGGTGAAATTAAGAAAAACTTTAAGGCCTTTAATAATAATAATGATAAGAAGAAGAACGATTTTTAAGGTGAACAGCCATTCAAAGCATCTGTGGTTTCTATTTCAAAATGGAAGTAGGTCAAATTAATAAACAATTTATTATATGAAATCCCTCTCTTTTTTTTTGCCCCGCGGTGGGGTGGGGGATACAAGGTGGAGGTAGGGAGAGATGTTTATGGTTTGTGCTCAAGTCTGTTATCTGAAAACATGATTATCTAACCACTACAGTATAGTTCAAAGTACTATATGAAATTTACGTATTCTACATAAATCTTAACGATGTGTTTTTAATTATTTTATTTTTAAAAATAAAATAGTTTACTAACAGAAGCAAAATGCGTGCCCACCCTTCAGAATAAGGCAAAAGGACAATCAATGAATAATGAAAGGATAGTAACAAGCAAGTGGAAGCAAGTGGGGGTTCAACTCCATGACTATTTTTCCCATTCTTTAATTATAAGTAAATGACTTAATAAACAAAATCCAACTAAAAGCAAACCAACGTTTTCTATATATAAATAAATGATTAAACGAGGATTGTGATTGCAATCCATAATAAATGTCACGTTTGACTTAAACCATGAACCTCATGTGTTAATTGGAGGGATCCATCCAAGTTCAAAATAACACATTCCATCAAGATATAGATAAATACGAGTTCAATTCAAAGTGAGAAACTCATGACACATCACATTAAAAGTTCAATAGTTACAAGTTCGATTCAATACTGATGGTTCATAAATTGATCAACCATAATGATTTGAGTTGCGCTCTAGAAGTGATAAGTTTCTTTTGAAATATGTATTTTTGTAGTGTCCTACAGATAAATCAATTCACATTTTGTACGGAAGATGTTCTAACTTTATATATTAAAAAAAAACACCGTGTAATCTATAGTTCTTTACAATAAAGACACTAAGAAATTGATTAAGACTTGAAGTTATGAAACATAAATATCAACGGGAACTAAACACCGATATAATCTGGACCATCCATCCCATTCTTGAAAATCAGTTTTGAGAAGGAACAATAAGTTAAAAGGAAAGGAAATGGGCCACACTAGCCTTTTTAATTCTTTCTTGGAAGAACCAATCAATACATGGATAACTATGAATGAAGAATCAAACCAAAAGAACGCAGAAAATTGAGTCATGTCAACAGTAATATTATACAAAGAGTGACAATTCATAATAGCTAGAAACCTACAACTCTCTAACCTATCAACTGTCTTTATCTTTTTAATATTGAAAATTTATTGCTCATAATAATAAGATGATAACGACAAAATCTCTTTTCAATTCCACTTACCACAATATTTTTAAAGGCAACTAATGTTGAAAAGTCCCTTTTAATTATAAACTTTCACTACTTGTATAATTATCTTGTCTTATGTGACACTGATGACCCCAAATCTTAATTTTCGTGATACATGGTGGTGGTAGGGATGTATAGTAATTGCGGTGGCAGTTGCCGCTTAGCCATGGTAGGAGTTTTGAAGTGGTGGAGTAATAATTAAAGAAGATGAAGACTTGGTCGCAATTTTACTCAAAATAATAATCATACTTCATATAATTTTATCACTCTATTTTTCTCTCTTTTCACTTAACAAACAGGGATAAAAATTACCATGGTACTCCGTCTGTATACACGTTTCTTCTTCTTTTTTAGGGGAATTCATTATATTAATCCAAGTTGTGGTGCACTACTGATCTAAAAAACAAGGTAGAACAATTCATCTTAATACAAGAAATATTTAAATCTAATGAACGGGTGATAATGGTTTGGGCAATGCTATTCACCTCTGGCAAATAAAAGTGCAATGACAATAATTAATAAATACCAAACTCCATTCTGTATGTATGTTTGGACATTCGTATGTAATAATGAATTGTATCCTACGTTCCTACTTAAAATAGTAAGTTTAATGTAAAAGGATAGTATAATATTATATTTGACTCTCACACCTTAACATTGACTCTCACACCTTAACATGGTTATTTCTGCAAGAGTTTAAAAAGTGACCACTCAATAATCTTTAGATGTTTTTCAGAATTCTCAAAAATAATTGCGAATTCCATGAAATATGCAAATCCAAATTATAAAAGGAAACGAATAGCATATAATTGGTGAAAACACTTGCTAAGGAAAATGATATAAAATCAAACGTCTGCCGTCATAAATAGTGTCAGTGTGCTCTTCCGATCTGTGTTATGCATTTGTGCACGCTATATTAGTTGACAGTAGACTATGTAAACCCATGGGTTGATGTCATGTGCTTAAATGCACGCTACGCAAACGTTTAATATGAAAGATTAAAAAATGGTTTAATATGAATATGTATTATTTTTTTTTTTTCATTTCGAAAACCTTCTTTTAAGGTTAAAAAATGGGTTAACATGAAGGACCAAAAAAAAAAAAAGGGTTTAATATGAATATACTAGTCTTTATTTTGAATGCCAATTACCAGTGTGTAATCTTTCTGTATAAACTTTCAATTTCTAGGTATAAAACAAATGTCTAAATATGATTTCAGAACATAAGCAAAAGGGGAATTTCCAACTTTGACATAGTCTCGTCTCCATTCTTTATTTTCCATTTTTTGTCTTTATTCTTTCATTTATTCACTGATTACATCCTTTTAGTCTATTTTCCTGTTAACTAACTATTAAAGGCACCAAAATGAAGGGCAAATATAAAAGACCTTACAACAATAACATGTAATTTAATAGTTAAGAGTTAAAATTAAACATTAACAATTACAACAAAAAATAAAGGTAAAGTTGCAAAATTTACCTAGAGTAGTTTTGCACAAAAACTACAAACTAGAAATGAGTATTAATTTTTTTTTTTTTTGGCACTAAAGGAGTATTAATTTTGAGCGTGAGAAAAGAGTATTAATTTTGAAAAATGAAACACTCGATTAGAAATGAGTTTTAATAAATATTTAAAGTCTCTAGGAAAAAATGACCCAAATAATAATAATAATAATAATAATAATAATAATAATAATAATAAATTGAGGAGAGAGAATTGTGGCCCCCACAAGTTTGGGCCTTTGGCGAGGGCGTCGTTCGCCTAGCCTCAAGTCTAGTTATGTTAATACATATATCACGTGGTGTGTATGTATAAAATGATATGGATTAGTAGGTGCCATGAATAGCATTTATAATAATGAAATTATTTTGATAAAATTATCCAATGCATATTGAAAAGCTGTCGTTTCTACTTTTGAGAAACAACTTCATATTGCTTTAACGCAATAATCTCTCGACCCATAGTTTCATTTAAGGCTGTGCAAACGAGTTTCAGTTTTAAAATTTTGAATGATCAAGACCGGACCAAATATCTTCAGTTCGGTCTCAGTCTCGGTCTCAAAAATGGCAAGCCCAAACGGTTTCGGTCCCGATTCGGATTCGGGTAATGAATTTGGTTCTTTTCGAGCTTTTCCAGACTTGTGAAAAAAATTTTCTATAGACTTAGTAACATAAAAACACATATAAACAACGTTTAGAACAAACAAATAGAAGGGCTTTATATGCAACAAAAGTATTAACATGTCTCCGTAAGGTAGAAGTACGATACTTACTTGTATTTCTCATTTTTTTAACAAATCTAAAATTATTAAATATTTGAAATATATATCATAAATTGGAAAATAAATGTAAAAATCATAAATATTATATCTACTTTATAATTTTAACAATTTTACGATACAATTTTGATAATTTCAAAAGTCAAAAGATAGATAATTCATACTATATTATTCATTTATGGGGATTAAATATTACAAAAATGATATAATTGTCAAAAATAAATAACATTTATAACTTAAAATAAAAGCAAAAAAATCAATTTCACACTTTTTACTAATAAAAAACGACTTAAATAAATGAGAAGATGAATAAGTACAAAATCTCCACGTGTATATATAAATGAATATATATATATATATTATAATAGCATATAACTTAAAATGAGTCAATAAACATATTATAAATCTGATATTAACACAATTGTTCTTGACTATTACTTAAAATATAATATAATAATAATAATTTTTAAAGAAGTTTAGTGGCAAAAAAATTCCAACTTGAAAAAGAAATTTATTGGAATTATTTTAACTTTTTAATTGTCCCACATTGAAAGTTTTTTGGAAAAAAACAGTATGATTGGATCTTATAAATAAAATAAGCCTTTATATACGTGACTATGTAAAGGAAATTTTGTGGACTTTGAGACAAATTAATAATTGTCTTAGTCCTTTATATTTAGTTTTAAGTTTAAATGATTGTCCTACATTAAAAGTTTTATAAAAAAGTAAAATAATTGGGGCTTATAAATAAGATATGCTTTTGTGCAAGTGATTATGTACAGGAAATAACTTTAATTCTTACCTCTTGGATATTATGAAAAGTAAAAACTGAGTTTTAATTTATATATTTAAAAAAAAAATAGGTCAACCAGTCTTTAACCGAGTTTCCAGATTTTTAAAAGAAAACCCAGGACAGGACCGGACCGGACAGATCTAGAACCGGACAGGACCAGTCATTTTGGCCCCAAAGCCCGGACCGAGACAGACCCGTTCGGTTTGGTTTCAGTCCGGTTCAACTGGTCCTAGTTTTTTTACACAACCCTAGTTTCGTCAACCTAAAGGAAGCTTTACATCTGTAAGCTTTTCATTTGATATTAACAACACCTTTTTGTACAGTTGATTTGATCCCCATGGAGACCCCTCAATTAGGGGTGGACAATGGGTTGGGTTAGGTTGATTTTGGCCAAAAATCAACCCAACTCATTTTCATTTGGTTTCATATTTTTAGAACCCAAACAAACTCACTTGGTAGATAGAACCAACTCAACCCAAACCGCTTGGGGTCAGTTTGGGTCGGTTTGGTTTGGGTTTTTTTATCTCTTTTTTCCCCCTTTTTTCCCCATTTCCTTTGTTTATTTTTTTTTCTAATTATATATATATTTTTCTAATTATATGACTGTACGCCTCCCCCTGCATTCATTTTTTCGTTTTCTTTTTTATTTTTTGTTTCACTTTGTTATCCGTTCGTTCTTCAAGGGCACATCACATCTATTCTCCCTGAATTTTTTTAAATAAAAACATCATGATTCGAGACAAGTCGAATATACATAAATGTAAGTAAATGTAGTCTATAGAAGGAAGCACATAACTACATGTATATGAATAATTCTAATTTGATAAAATTAGTGATAAAAAATTTGACAAAGTTGACATATTACATAACTCTATGTATATACAAATATATCATCAAAATACAGTTTTTTTTTTAGAAAAATAAAAAAGAAGAAATTTGAAACCTACACACAAAAAGTAAAATATAATTTAAAAAAAAAGGGCGTTCACAGAGAATCCCATTGTATCGAAATTGAATGAGTTTTTTTTTGTTTCATCCAATGAACCATTGGCGATTTGGCCTTCTTGTTCTTCTTGAGCTGACACAATCCTTTCACAACAGCCTCGACGATCTGTCTCTGGGATTCGAGGATCATCTCGTTTCGCTTCAACTCCATTTCCATTTTCGCGGTCTCCATTTCTCTCCATTTCCATTTTCGCCTTCTCCATCTTCACCAACCCTTTTCCCAATAGTTTGATTGATTCAACCATTTCCTCAAGCGGATTCCTAACCCGCTTTACCCCATTCATGGGGTTGCTTCGACTCGCACTCGCACTCGCACTCCGCGCCGCCATTGCTGAATTCTCCGGTCGGGTTTTGCAAACTTCTTGCCTCTTAATCCAGGGGGTAGCATCCCTTGATTCCCAGAGGATCCCATAGGAAAGCCAACACTGAGATTGAAATCTGGGCTGGAATCCCCAAAGTTATTATCTACCTCTGTTAAATAGTAAAGAACAGAAAACGGAGTTGCAGAAGATAGCTTGGCTTTGTTTTTCTGGTGGGTTTAGTTAGATAGGTTTAATTGGTTTTATATTAGTTTTGACAATGGGTTGGGTTGGTTTTAAGAAAATTTACCCACCCTTACCCTCAACATATCGATCTTTAGTTTGGTGTATTATTTCTATACGCTCTTCTAAAACGTAAGGGCATCCCAACGTCGGGGAGAAATGCCAAAAGCATAAAAAAGTTAGGAGGGAAAAAAGCAGTTTCTAAATAATATATAAAGAAAAATTTTGGTTGGAAAATATATGAATCAATACGATCCATTTGTTTTGCTATACATTTAGATTAAAGTTGCATTCATTTGGAGCAACTTTTGGAAGGGCTTTCGGAGAAATTTTAGTATTGCAAATGCACATATATGTGAAACTCTCTCTCTCTCTCTTTTTTTTTTTTTTTTTATTTCCTTCTTTTGAAAGGGATGTGAAGCTCATTTTAATTATTACATGTAGACGTGAATTTTTACTGTCTCTTTTCAACTGCAAAAATATTTTTCCATCACAATTTTTTGTAATGTGCCATTTTTTAAATCTTATGCCTCATTTTTCAAAATATTTAATTTCTCCATCTCATATCCGAAAATACTGTTTGTAGGTAATTACTTATTCAATCTTTTAAAAATGAGATAAATTCACAAACTTACCCCGGTATATTGTATGATTAGGAAAAAATAATTTAAGGATAAAACTGTGAATTTACCTTATTTTGTAAACAATTGCCTGGATGATTACTTACAAATTTATAGCATTAGAATTGACATGGCTAAATATTATTGGCTTGTACAACATATATGGGGCCAAGAGCTGAGGGGGAATTCTTTAAAAAGGAGGCATAATTTAACCCCTCATTTTAGCTTTTTCCACTTTCAAAATGGGGTTTTCGCCTTCATTTCTACGTAAACTTTGGTTTTTAAGGGGAAAAACTTAAATTTGGATTTTTTTCACCAAAAACTTAAATTTGGATTTTTTTCACCAACATTGGAAATGCTCTAAAGTCCCTGTTAGCCATTTTATTTTTAGATGAAATAACAGAGAGAATAAGTAGATAAATAATGATGATTTGTGTAAGTACACGTAGATCCCACGAATATCAAAGAGAATAACAGAACCACATCACATTGTTTACATTTTAGTGGTGGAGCTGGGGGTACCAGCCTGATCCTCGGCTACCTTGTTTTCAAAAAATCTTTCTTTTTTCCCCCCTCATTTGACATGAACACAATGCATAAGCCATCTTAAAAATTAGTGTTTTAACTATAAGTTGTCAAGTTTCAACTATCCTATGCTTATTTACTTTATCAATTAGTATCCATTTTCTATGCCTCACGTTTGAGGAATTTGAATAGTAACACATATATTATAATTAAAAAAAATTATGATTAGTTGTCAAAACAGACACTAGATCTTATATATTGGAGTGAAAAACCATGCTCATCGGAGTCTTAATAGAAAATAAATCGCTTGGTAGGTATTTTCACACAGATTAAGAATTGGTAGGTAATGTGATTGGAATATTTAATTTTACCTTATTTTCCCACATATACCATTATATCTCATTATTTCAATGCATAAAACAATAATTAATTATGGACACATATGAAAATGAAACATTAAATACATGCTCAATATGATAAGTAGACTATCTTTTTGGGACGGACAAAAATAGAATAGTGGAGTATCTTTTTGGATGAAAGGGAGTATGATTTATGATACCAACTTAAATTCATCTTTACAACTCTGGTAAAAATGATTAGTGCAACATATTTTCCGTATAGCATTTGTCTTTCGTTCATGCAACAAAAGCTAATAACCTTTTTTTCCTCATGTCAGGAACGCAAGTGGTACTTTCTCTTTATATAACAGCATTTAATTCTTATTCACATATCGACAGTCTTTCCTGGTCTCTCCTTCTTCCTCTGAAAGTGGATTATTTTCTGATAAAATCAGTAGAGCCCTGGTGAATTGTTCATGGAAATAACCATTGTCAGCAGCCATTCTCTCCACAAATGGATATGTATCGGGATCGGAAACGAGCTGTTGATCGACTAGCAATAGTCCTTTGTGACTCAATATGTTCTTGTAGTACATATTATCGAGCACCATCGGCGTAACACGGTCGTTTCTTGCGTACTCAACCGCTTTTGGGTTGGGTTCCGGGGATGGGCACCTGCCTTTGAGGTACTCTGCGTATGCGGGGTCTAAGGTTGGATCCACCGTTGGGTAGATTCTGTGGACAATGTTTGTACAGTGCACCCGTCCAACAGAGTGAGCGCCTAAAAAGAAATGGATAAGACATTAAAAATATAATAAATGATACAAAAAATAGTCCAATCTAACGATTATAAACTTTTAAATTAAGTAACTCTAACATGAAACACGATATCAAGCCATGTAAAGTTCTTAAGTTCATAGGAACAAATAAATCTCACTTAGATCTGACCGCCTGAGGGATATGTTGAAAGTATATTCTAAATAATATAAAAATAGTCGATATAACAGTTCGACCATTTAAATCAAGTGGCTTCAGCATAAGGTCACTAAAATTTAATTTACATATACATTATATGCACAACATATGAATGTTCGATAATTGGAGTGGTCAAGTGGCTTCAGCATAAGGTCACTAAAAGTTAATTTACTTTTACATTATATGCACAACATATGAATGTTCGATAGTTGGAGCGGTCGAGGGGGCGTACCTAGAAGAGCGACGGTTCCTTCGGTGTCGATGCCAAGATATTGGAACTTTGAAAGAACGGATGGGACGGTGTCATTGTGGTTGGGGACGGAATCTTCGACTTCAGCTAGATGGCTTTCCTTGCTATCCTTTCGACCGGTCTTCATTTCGACATGTGGCCCGCCTAACTATTAAAATCGAGATGTTAAAAATCAATAATAAGTAACGTTTAAGTATGCTTTCAAAGTGTTTCAAGCACTAGAGATCAATGATCTCAAAAGTAGCCAATCTATAGTATATAGTTGCGAGTAAAATACAATATAATTCATACCAAGACCACACCATCTCTTGCTGAAAGAGCCACAATATCGGCACAAGAAACCGTGAAGGGACATTCGTTCTCGAGGGCTTCTTTAATTGTGTTTATGTACTTAAAATTCCTCATTCCGATCTTCGATGATGTCTTCTCTGATATAATCTCGTTTGTAGTGTCCAACAACAATGATGCATCGCATGACTACAATGAATTTATTGAGCAAATCAAGTCAATCAAGTAGGTAGACCAAAATCAACCTAACCCAATCTGACCCAGTACTAAGTCGTATAGATCGGAATATTGTTGTTCTTTGAAATATTACCTTAACAATACAATCATGAAAGAGATTTCTAATCCATGAAACTGCGGTATTCCCGTGCTTATTGTACAAGTTGGTGACTTGTTCTTTGATGATTTCTTCAGCTTTTGGACAACTCTGCGAATAATAGTTCAGTTGCAACTCACTATTACCTTCACAACAAATTAACATGTTAGCATCCACACACGTTCAAAGAGTCTTTACATTTCTAAGCATTTCGACCAAAACAAGACAATCAATAATGAAATATAAGTTACATGGAAAATAATATGATCTCCGAAATTCGAGTGCGAGAGCAACAGTAATAACAGAAAAATGGAAAATGGGGCAAGTGTGGCCATTTCTCTTGGCTTTTATTAGGCTTTTCAACTCACTATCTGATAAACTACCAAGTGACAGTTGAAACCTTTATATAGGGGTGAAATTGGTGGGAGATCGATGGACATTTTTGGCCACATCCCACTAAAAGCCTCCTCTTCCCGCCTTTTCCCACTAAAAGCCTCTAATTTTGACCTTTAGGCAGATTCACCATGCGTCTATTAAGCTAAGGCCCACCATTCGTGTATTGTGGCCTTGCCATTTGTTAGAGTTTATTGAAAACATTCAAGCACCACACCTTTGATATTGGCATTAATAAATGATATTACATGATATCAATTAATTACTGTAATTTGACAGGGGCGTAGTGATATCACTTTTTGTACTGTTATGATCTCAGATGTGTTTGAACATTCTTAAGTTTAAGTGTCAGTTTCGAATGATTTTTGAAAAGTTAAAAAGCAGCCGCTAGAAATTAAAATTATTATGGAATTTATTTGGATAAATTTTTTGAGCGTCCTCTTTGTTTACAGGAGGTTTTAGAGTAAGGTGGCCTCAAGATGAAATCAGGACTAGGAGCTAAAGTTGTAGATAACAAACTCAAAATATTGTTGAAACTATGTGGAATGCACCACCATCAACTTTTAATAAAATATTTCTAATGCCTTAATAATGCAATTGTAATTCGCTAGCATAATGGTTGGTACCCCGGCCCCCTTCTCCAAAAAAAGGACAGTTGACAATTTTTTTAAATCAATCTTTTATAGTACTATTCAGTTAAATGTACTGAATATGTTTAATATATGATATTAAAATTGTTTGCATCATATATGTTTCTAGCCTTAAGAACGTTATAGAAGTATGTTATATATTAAAAAAATAATATGTATGGTGGGATAATAACTTCGTGAGGGGGAAATGTATTTGCACCACTATTTGTGGAAAACATAATGAACAAAATTTCTGCACTAACTGGGAAATAATCATATGACAATCACATACACTCCACCAAAATTAGATGTGTGCACGCGTAATGATTATGCATGTCTTAGAATTGTGTTTTAACAAACACAGTCTCGAAATACTTGTGTTGAATCTTATTGCCTTAGATTGGTTACTAGCTTAAGAGAGGAGATTGAATTTCTTCCTAACATACCACTTCTCTGCGAGATTGTGTCCCTTTTAATTGAGCTCGACTATGATTCTTACACCTATATGTCTTGTGAGTGGAATATGGTTGCTCACATATATAGTCGCTTCAAGTGCCTTATTCTCCTCATTTTTGTGGCTTGTGTTCCTAAATCCTGATATATTTCCTTGTTTGGTTCAGCTATGTGACGAGAATTTATGGAACGAAATGAAATTGTTTACTTAAAAGAAACACACATACACTCACAATCTCAATTTAGAGTACGATGGTGTACTATGAATCGTTTTCATCAAAAAATATATATATTACATATGAATTATTTTATTTTCATAATTTCTAGGATATTTATTATATTTTACATTTGGACTTGTATTTTAATGCATCTATAAGATGAAGTGATTGTTTTGTACAAGTTCATATGTATGGTTATGAACGTAGAGCTTCTTGTTCATGTAGTTTCAGAGATGGAGGGCCATATGAAAATCTGGTAGAATTGTGAACACTATTGAAAGAATAAGTTACAGCTGCTTTATCCCGTCGTCTAGTGATATGATTCTCGCTTAGGGTGCGAGAGTTCCCGAGTTTCCATTCTCGGAATGCCCCAATTTTAGTTTTTTCCATCTTAACTCCGCAATCTGGGCTTTCAACCTGGGCCTCACGTTGTACTGTACATTTAGCGGGGGCCGAGATTCGTAGCAGGGGCTGGGGCCATATTGGCTCGGCCTTCAATTTTGTGGCCAGATTAGGGTGGACACGTATCGTTACACTTCTTCTAGTGTGTTAATATCAACTTTGAAAAAAAAGGTACGAATTTACATATTGATGCCATGTGATTTATCTATACGGGTACATCTAACATTTCTCAAAAATTAATAACTATGAATTTTGCAGAGCTTGTGAATGATACACGATGTGAAGTTTTTCATCATTCAAAGCATGTTAAGAT
Source organism: Nyctanthes arbor-tristis (assembly GCA_963692815.1). Classification (NCBI taxonomy): domain Eukaryota; kingdom Viridiplantae; phylum Streptophyta; class Magnoliopsida; order Lamiales; family Oleaceae; genus Nyctanthes; species Nyctanthes arbor-tristis. The sequence goes on along the minus strand of CAVNYN010225435.1, from coordinate 61,670 downwards.
TATCTTAATTCCTCTTCAATTATAATTTAAAGTTGAGAAGATAATTGATACCCCTATTTGTAGGATTGATGGATGTTAGTTGTTAGCCCATAAGACTTGCCTCTATATTAGCGGATGATGACATAAAATGCTATTCGATGTCATGAAAGGACTTTAATTGTTATTATTTCTTTAATTAAATCAATTAATTAACAGCACTGAGACGTGAATATCAATGCTTAATTAAGACATATATTTAGTTAATTACTATAATTATGTCTTGACGAGCGGGGCTGACATGTTATAGCGAGCTCGTTTTTATTATAAAAATTTAATTTTTTAATAATTATAAAATATAATTAGTTTAAATTGTACTACATATTTCTTAAAATTTATTTATACTACACAAATCTCTCCAACTAAATTTTAAAAAATATATTTCTATTTTAAAATAGAAATAGATCGCTGACCTAATTAAAACTTTATACAAAAGTCTTTCTTAGATCATGCAAACATGCTTTAGCTAAAGGGGTTAATTAGGTAATTCAGATAGTTCGGGGCCCTCATTATAAAAGTAAGGAAGTGATGGCCCTTTTTGAAAAATTAGGTATGCCACCCCACCTCAGCCCCCCACCTATACATCCAAGCACTGATCGCCGATCTTTGGTGGTGGATGGGTAATTAGTCAGTTTGGCCGTTATTGACTAGCGGCCTTCCACCGATCAACTCTCCCTATCAAGGCGTCCCGAACCCAGCAATCTTAGCCACCGTTGGCTGCCCTAGGACGGCTTCCTAGTTCCTGGTTCCTTGCTGTTGCCGTTGCCAAACTAGCCATCTTCCTGGTTCCTCGTTCCTCACCGTCGCCGTCCCGAACCCTGGCATCTTAGCCACTACTGAAGGCAGCCGATGTACGGACCAAAAGCCTGGGAAAGAACGGCCAACGCATGGGTTCAATGGATGTGAGGTCGCTAATCGTAATGGTAGAGGTGGTGGTCGTGATAGAGTCGCGTGGGAGGTCAGAGGCCGTTCGGTTGATCTGAGGTCGCGATGGTAGCAGTGGTGGTCGCAGTGGGGTCACGGTGGGAGGTCGGTGGTAACTTGATTATGTTGTTGTAACTGGGTTGTTCCATTGAGTTGTGATGGTTGTGTTGTTGTAACTCAATTGGTCCGTCGAATTATTGTGTTATTGTGACTCGGTGTTTTGGTGTGCTGTTTTTGTTGTGACTAGATGTTTTGGCGAGTTATTTTTGTTGTGATTAGGTGTTTTGGTATTGTGTTTAATTTGATTTAGTGTTTTGGTGTTGTTTTTAATTTGAGTTGTTTTTGTTGTGACTTGATATTTTGGCGAGTTGTTTTTGTTGTGACTCGGTATTTCCGCTAGTTGTTTTTGTGTAACTCGTTGTTTCAGTAAGTTGTTTTAGTGTAACTCGGTATTTTGACGAGTTGTGTTTGATTTGACAATATGTTTAGGCGAGTTGTTTATGTTGAGAGTTAGTGTTTTAGAGCTGTGCTTGATTTGAGTTGTACGAGTTGTTTTTGGTGTGACTCGGTGTTTTTGAGAGTTTGTTTTGGTGTGACTCGTATTTAGGCGAATTGTGATTGTTATGTTGCAAAAACAATTCAAACACCTAATTTTTCAAAAAGGGCCATCATACACCTCAATTTTAAAAAGTGTGTGCAAAACCTTTGTATTTTTCAAGACACCTCTAGCTAAAGGTCACTTAAAACCTTACTTATTTTTGGACCTAACTGAATAGTCCGCATTTAGCATCAAATGGTGCTCTATAACTATACTGTATGTATTAAGACACATCATATAAGAAACCTTAACCACATGCCACATGGAGATATGTTACATATGGTGCTATATCAGTTTTACCAGGTTGAAACACACTCTGAAACTTATTTTTGATAAATTTGGAATTGACTATGACAATCTACAAGATACACAGACAACACTATTTTACATTTCCATCCCAAGTTAGACACAAAATTAGTTTGGTTCTCAGTACATAGAAAGTTAGTATTAGAAACATTAGATTAAGCCAGAACAAAATTTGAATACCCCAAAGATATCATAATACACTATACTGAACATATTAAGAACTGACAGAGAGAAGTAATGATCACCCACCATACATCTGGCCGGGTAACCCCGCCAGAAGAACACTTGACTGGTGATAATTGAATAATTCAGGTGTGAGACATTATATGTGAGTTGTCCCACACCTGAATTATTCAATTATCACCCGCCAATTATATGGCGGGTGATCAAAATTGGGATAAAGAGTCTGATTTATTTATTGTTAAGATAGGATATTCAAATATATATGTGAGTTCTCTTGATTGGTTTAGAGTGCCTTATTTTAAATATTCATAGAGTACTAGATTTTTTTTTTCAAATTATATCTACCAATGTTTTTAAATTTGACTTAGTCAAGTGAAAAATACAAAATACCATCAAGGAACCTAAAACACATTTTTACCCGTTTCTTTTTGTGTTTTCTACCACCATCTGTTTTTTTTGTCCCCCTTTGATAATTAAATTAAAAATAAATTTCAAGGGTTCATCAAAATAATAAAAAAGAAGAAAAAAGGAAGAAACATGTGAGGACTCATGTGACCTAAAGATATTATAGTTAACTCTCAAACCCTTGATCAATAATCACTATTCATAAAATCAAACGGATATAGTCCTCTCCCCTTGTTTTTTAAACTAGTCCTCCCCCCTTGTTTTTTAAACTAGTTGTTAGAACGTGTCTTGCACATTGTATGTTCCAATGAATATATTTTAAATATATAATTTTTATTAGAATATTTTATTAAAAAAGCACTTCTCTATACATAATAGTTGTTGTCAACTTTATACTTTTTTTTTTTTACTTTTATCATCTCATTTGACCAACACTTTTGTTGCATTGAAATTCCGCATAAAAGCAAAACATATATTTGCCTAATGTTTCCATTTTGAATTTTATATGTATTCCCTTTACGAATAACATTGCATCATTAATCATTTGGATTATATCACCAAATAATGTGGCTTGAATTTTATTAGCCTGCGAAGACATAAAAAGAAATGAGTTAGTATATAAAAGAATTGCTAAGATAATATAGTGATTCAAATATAAACTAAAAATATAAAGTTTAAAATAAAAGTATTACATCTCTATTCATTAAAATTAATTTTTGAACTTAGACGGGACATTCTACATTTGTGTAGTTTTTAATGGAACTTTTACAAAGGATGAAAATTTAATTTGATGCTCCATTCTTGATCAAATGCACTCAATTCCTTTATTGTGGACCAAGCCATTTCGCTAGAGAATGTGTTAAAACTAAGATTGAATTAATTAAAAGAAAAGTTTAAGTTAGATTTGTGTTTCAATATTTTTGAATTTATTTGGATCTCGATCATCAATTTATAGTGGGTGAAGTATGCCGAAGAGATGAAATATGAATATTGATATAGTGGGCAATTACATCATATTAAAATAATTAATTGTAGTATAACCGTATGTAACTTATAAACTTTTAATATTATTAAATTAAATTCAATATAATAATTATTTTATGACATTCATTTGTCTTGATGATGGAATTAAATGAAATCAAATATCCATATAATGATTAATGTTGTTTTATGGTTGTAATAATTAATTTTTTAACATTCATGTATATTATATATTTGCAATGTAAATCAATATTAAAACAAAAATACAAAACTAAAATACAAAACTAAATCAACATCGTGCTAAGTTTGTTCATGAATTTTACATATTAAAGCATAAATCAAGATTCAAATACAAATATATATATATATATATCTTTCCATTTCACTAATTTTCCAACATACAAAATTAGCTTGAATTGAAAGTGTAATATATACAATCTTCTTAATTATTGATCTCAAATCGAAAAGACATATGCATATATAACATAGTTCTAATATAAAATTAAAGAAGCAAAAATGGTCACAATATGAATTAACTAAAAATGTTACACTATTAACGTCAGGGTCTTATTTGATTTTCATGTGAGTATAGCCTTATTTTGTACATTTTGGACTGGTCGAGACAAAAGTTAACATGTCGTCTGTGAATAAAGCAAATCTCATGCTCAAGGACTTTGTGCATGGGGATTCTTGTGCATTCGTTATTTGAGTATTAACGTCAAGGTCTTATTTTGTACATTTTAGATTGGTTGATACAAAAGTTAATATATCGTCTCTAAATAAAATAAATCCCGTGCTCAAAAATTTTATATACAAGGATTCTTGCACATTTGTTATTCATAATGAACTGAGGGGAAAACTTATCTTCTAGTGGAAGAAAAGAATAGGCATTGAGTTTGTTTTCTATTTGAAAATTTGAAATAAAGTGTTAGATGGATCACTAGTTCAATTCATCTAGTATTGGTATTACGCGATATAATTTGATTGGATCAGATGACTTTAGTGATGCTATACTAAAATGTATGATACAAATTAGGGATAAAATAGAATAAACTATTTATATAGTAATGTAGTAAATAAATGTGGTGAAATAAAGGTAATGAATAATATAAGAATTAAAGAAAAAAAGTAAGGGCAAAGGTGAAATGTAAATGTTTTACATGAATTTCACATTTTATATAATAGTGATGTAATTTCATTATCTCCAGTGAACACATTCATGGATATCATTACTCAAATTGACCAGAGCAACAAAATCAAATTCTATTCTATATGGCAATTTTCTTGGGTCATTTGCTGTTGTCTTATAATTCATGTCTTATTATTATTATTATTATTATTATTATTATTATTATAATAAATGTTTGGGGATTGTTGACGTATGGGCCTTAGTTCATGTCTTATTCATATGGGTGGATATGGCCAATTCTTCCTCGTAGTAACATACATATATGGACAAAAATATAAGTAGGAAAAACCAACTTGTGATAAATTCCATAATCATTATCACTAATTTATGCACGATTAGACATAAAAACTGATAAATTTTATTTTTATTACTATATTATTATCGATTAATTAGTGGAAGATTCGTTTGACACCTTTGCAGTCAATGATTTTTTTCTCTAATTTTTCCACGCCATTTTTTTAACTACCACATAGTTCAATTTTATTGACGCAAAATTCCAGGTCTTTACTCCACTGACCGCACTTAATTTCTCCATTTTCCCCCCTATTATTAGCGCAATAAATGTTTCATCATTAACGTCAAAATGGGCGGACTAACAAAATATTGACATTTTGAATACATCATGGTTTGAATTGTATTTTAGTAATTAGATGATTATTTTTCAGACATGATATTTTGATTTGATCCACATCTACCCTTCCTCTATCCCCATCCGGCCTTTACATCCCTCTTGTATTAAAAAAAAAAAAAAAAGTGATTGAAAAGGGAAAAAAAAATGTTAAACAACATAAATACCATATCGAATAAAGATAAAAATCTCTTAATATAGGCTAATTTGCAATAGAGGCTCCCAACCTTTGCATTCATTTATACTTTCATTCTCAGCCTTTAAATCTAGACCAAGTGGCCCCCAACCTTTCAAAACTTGACGCGATTCATCCAACCGCATAATTTTTTCATTAAAAAAAGATGTGTGCATTAAAAAAAATTGCAAATTATATTTCACATGACTTATTATTGTCATTATTAACGGATGTCCCAAAAAAAAAAAAAAAGATGTGTGCATTAAAAAAATATTTCAAATTATGTTTCACATAACATATTTTTGTCATTATTAACCGATGTCACTTCCTATATACTTTCATCTGATGTTAATTTAGAATTTAATTTCAATTATAATAGGATTTAATGTAATTGTTTGTCGAATGAAGCCTAAGGTTTAATGAAAAAATTATGTATTTACATTAACCGCACGCACCATTTTTAAAAATTCAAGGCATCTTAGTCTGAATTTAAAGGTTGGTGATGAATGTGCAAATGAATGCAAAGGCTGGGGTCTTTTGCTGTTTTATTGGTCAATTGGAAAGACAATGTGCTAAATCAACTAAAGTAGTAAGGGATCATTATTATTATTATTATTATTATTATTATTATTATTATTATTATTATTATTATTATTATTATTACCATCACCACCACCACCACCACTACTACTAGGATTTTGACCCGTGTATTGCAGGGGAGTAACTCCAATAAAAAAAATTTCAACAAAAACATATAGAAATTGAAGTGGTTAGTCTTCATTGGATTTACTTTAAAAATTAATAATTTATAACAATTAAAAAGTCAAACATATAAGTGATGTTATTTAACTCAATACAGCTAAAACTCGTTATATTTTGCATTCCTTTGTTTTTCATAATGTTCCGAATTTGATGAATATTCTCCTAATTTCTAGAATCAACCTATGAGTTTGACAAAAATATGTAGTAGCTAGGATTCTGCAGTTCTAAGTACAGTAAATGTTCTGAAGCCATTTCTACAAGCTTCACATTTCCAAGAAGTCAACACATATACCAATTAATGTCTCTCAAATGTCAGCATCTCTAGCCTGAAAATTAACTCATCTTCTAGCAATGGATTCACCTGACTATTTAGTTTTATCAATGACCCTAAAAATAAAGGAAATTGTCCCTAAAAGGGGATACTGCTAGAACAATTTGTCATTGAATTAATGCCTTGTTAGATCAAATTAGGTGTTTCAACTCCAATTTTTGTGTCACATAATCACTCATATTCTGTACTGTTACTTCTTGTATGTTGCACCTCTGAAATGGGAAAACTAAGAATCATAAAATTAATTATCCCCAAGGGTATGGAAAAGAAGAGTTCACTTATGAAATAAAAATATGCAAAGAATCTTAACTCAAATGTAGAGTATGTATTTATGCATAGGCATATGTCGATGCATGCATTAATCAACTATTTAACTCTCACCATAATTCTGGAAAGGATTTTTTACACATAGCGTCCCCAACTTTTTACATTTTTACGGATTACGTCTCCAACTCTTATTTTGCTTATGTACGTCCCCAACCTTTAAAAAAATCTCCTATTTCATCTCTGGTGATAGAAACTGTCAAATTCAACTATTAGGGTCAAGGATATTTTCAGTAACACACAAAAAATTAATATTTTAATATAAAAAATTAAAAAAAAAGAAGAAAAAAGGGCGGGGCGGGGCGTCCCCTCCTTCTGCCATTTCCAGCAGCTAAAGGGCTACAGGAAATGACAACTGTGTTTGCTGCCGGAATGGCAACAAGAACAAGACGGGAGACTCCCCCTCTTTTTTTGCCATTTCCAGCAACCACGAAAGCAAGCACCGGGGCCCCTCCATTTGCTGCCATTTCCGACAGCTAGCCAAGGAGAGGGTCTCTCCCTCTGCTACACTGGAAATGGCAGCATGGAAAAGACCTCCTTTGCTGCGGGGAGAGATAAAGTCTCTCCCTTTCCTACCATTTGCTACAATTTCCGGCAGCGAACGCTGCCAAAAATGGCAGCAAAGCCCCATGCTTGCTGCCAGAATGGCATCAAGAACGGGGGAGACTCATCTCCCTATTTTCTACTGGAAATGGTAGAAAACCCTCATTGTTCTTGTTGCCATTCCTGCAGCAAGTACAGATGTCATTTTCGATAGTCCTTTAGCTATTAGAAATGGCAGAACGGGGGACTCTCCCTCCCTCTCTGTTTTTTTAATTTTATTTTTATTTTTTTACATTAAAATATTAATTTCTTATATGTTACTGAAAATGCCCCTGACCTTACGGTTGAATTTGACGGTTTCCGTTAGCAGAGACAAAATATGATATTTATTTAAATGTTGGAGACGTACAGAAGGAAAAATAAAAGTTGAGGATGTAATCAGTAAAAACGTGAATGATTGGGGATGCTAGGTGTAAAAAACCCTTCTGAAAAAGAAATTTTTGATATGCAAAAAGTTCAACATTTGTGCAGTAAAGTGCAGCGAAATGAAGGCCATGCATAATTCATTGCTTTTAATTTCTTGTAGAGAATGTTTGTAATAACTAAAGTTATAATTAGAGGCCGTTAATTTGTATATTTAAGGTCCAAAAAAATGCGGTAAAATGTTGACAATTTATCACAAAGAAAATAACATTTTATTTCAAGAAATGAGTATCAGTCAATATCACCAAAATTCATCAATTTACTATACTCATACATTTAATGCCAAAAATTAAAAATAATTTGGTGGAACCTCACAGAGGTCATTTTTGTTATTGAATTTATATAATTCATTGGAAAGATAAGAATATACAAATAGAGCAAGTTCAGATTTGAGTTTGAATAATTCAACTGTCAATAGAAAATTAAGAAGTAGCACAATAAACATACTTATTTTGGATAACCCAAAAATTGATTGTTGCTATCAAAGTTATCATCAAGTAGCTATTAACAAATGTAATATAAAGTTACTATTGACAAAAGTTAAGAGATATGATTGCATAAAGTTATAAATCAGTAAAAATTCAAACAATATCAAATAAAGCCCAAATTTGTTTGATGACAAAGGATACAATTTAGGAAAATATAATTATGAAAAGATAAGGAATATACATTGAAGAAGATAATTCAAGAAAAAAATAAAATATACATAATTTCACAGATAACGTCATCAGTGATGTCATCAGAATCTTTATGAAGCCAGACCAGTGGTGGGAAAAATCATGTCAGACAAACTCATCTTATTATTAATATATAGATTATTAATTTAATAATAAGAGGCCGAATTTTGAACCATTCTATAAATAATTAACAAAATCATCATTTTTAATTTTATTTAAAAAGAAACATTCCTTTAAAAGACCGCTACTGATTCTGAGTTTAGCTCCAAAAGTCTGTGAATGAATCTGGTGAGTGACTGGAAATTTTTAACTTTTTGACAGTACATCGGTCGCTCCCATGTTAAAATGAAAATTTCGATAGATAAATTAATCGTAAAGAGATAGTTTTTAGTAAAACAGGCGCATTTTACGAAAAGATGTAACGTGGTTGTAGTTCTGATCTCCTACTATACGTCTGTCGAGATTATTTCATCACACGAATATATGGTGGGTGATTAGGACTACCACGACATGTGTGTCTGACAAAATGTACAATAGGAGATCATTTTCAAACCTAGGTGTCGTAGTTCGTCCATGTTCAATGAAATAAAACCACACCGAGATTAAAAAATCCCTCTTCTCACCTAGGACGTCAAATTGGGATAAACTCATGGGTGATGATGGACAATCAAAAGATCGGACAGTGATACAAATGTTCGGTTCAAAATATTCACAGAATAGGTCCCACAAAAATAAACTTGTAACTCAAAAAATTACATGACTTATTTATCTCCACGAGAAGAAATTTTTTTTAGATAGAACAACTTAAACTGGACGATGTTTGTGTGGAACTTTTGTGAATGTATGCTATATTGGATGTCTAATCTAAGGAAAAATAGGTTTGGAGGACTATCCTATTAATTTCCGATTGCCTCAAATTCCAACAAAATAGACCCACACAATTAAAGGGTGACTTTCGTGGAACTTCTCAGTTTTGGTCCCTCATTTCTCCGAAACTCCAATATCAATGTGAGAGGCGCATATTTGGTGTCTATTCCAAATTTTAGTGGAAACCCAATAGTGGATTTCGGCTCTCCATTTGTGTATACCTGGGGATACAACATCAAGTTAGGTGTACGTTGCCTTCTATATGTGACTTATACTGTTAGGGAAAGAAGGTGCAAACGAACTTCATGTCATGTCAGTTGAACATGAGTTAAGATATGAGTTTATCAAGAATTTATTTCAACTAACCAGTTAATCTTTTATTTAGGATGAAACTTCCATTCCTTACAAGTGGTCTTAGAGCTAGGCTTAGACTTAACGAGCGTCTAGCTATGTCATATGTAAAGAGAAGTGTGGTATAGTAACTGACAAAATAAACCGTCCTCTCATTCTATCGAATATTAAACTCAGCATTCCTGCCAAGTCTTACTCCTCTTTCAGTCAAATTCCCCTTATTTTACTGAAGAAAAGAAATTCCAAGTCTTTCCTTTACTAGGTCTACAGATTCTTGCAAAACATATTCTATTGGACAGTACAGTTACCTCAGCTATATATACACCCCCCACAAGTTAAAGGCATCACATAAAGTTTCACATTTCACCTAGTACTTTCTGATTAGCTAATATTAGCTCAGATCCATCTTACACAAAAATTTAAGTATCTGCCCACAAACTAGCGAAATCGATCATAGAAATCCTTTTGCGGGATAACAAGAATAGATCGTTATAAATCCTTATCTACAGATATACGCATGGCTTCAGTTCTTACTTAGTTGCTATACAATTTCTGACATCCATTGAAAACAAAATATGGCAGCCAAGGGCGGTCGATCCCTTGAAGAAACTCCAACGTGGGCAGTGGCTGTTGTATGCTTAGTGCTTGTAGCAATCTCAATCATCATCGAATATATCATTCACCTAACTGGAAAGGTTAGTATTAATTTTTTTGGCATGAATATTATTATGATTAGTTGTATCAGCCTTACTTTTCCATGATTTTCTGGTAAAGACTCAAGCCTATATGCATATATATCTTTCTTGGTTTCCAGTGGTTAGAGAAGAGAAACAAGAAAGCATGATCTAGAGGCACTTGAAAAGGTTAAATCAGGTTGGTCACTAGCTTACAACAGTGGCATAGAATTTTCTCATATTCATATGACTAGTTCGCTAAGTTGGATTAGAGTAAACAACGCAAAAAGAAAAAGAAGCTAAAATACTATCTATTTATGGTTCAGGACAGATCATACATAAAAAGTGACTTACTGCTATAAGCTCTCTTTCTGTCTTTCCTCAGAGCTGATGCTACTGGGTTTCATATCATTACTGCTAACAGTGGGACAAGGGATTATATCAGAAATTTGTGTATCAAAGGCTGTGGGAAATTCTTGGCATCCATGTGATAAGAAACGGGAAAAGATCAAATATAAGCAGAATCTTGAGGTTGGCCGACGAAGGCTTCTGGAGTATTTAGATTCTGGTGAGACTCATCGACGAGTTCTGGCTGCCGAGGGACATGACAAATGTGCTGACAAGGCATGATTTTGATTTACTACATTCTGTCATCACCAATAGTTTTAAAAACACCTACGATGAGTGTCATTATGCACTTGTGACGTCTTTTTCTTCGTGTCGGACACATCCTGATCCTGTACCTTTTCCCTCTGTCTTAAGAATATTTGCAGCTAACAGTGACACAAATTTTATTGTAGTAGTTGATAAGGAATTTGAACAAGTTCACTTTGGAAGTAAAAGCATTTTTAAGTGAATCTTAGAAATAAGTTAGTCATATATAAGAAACCCTTACAAAAAATTAAAATTTTATTATTTAAAAGTTAACAGGAAGAATAAAATAATTATCTAAATATTTATTTCAACAAAATAATTATTTCAATATTTACTTGCAGGGAAAAGTTCCATTTATCTCCTCAGACGGCCTCCACCAATTGCACATTTTCATCTTTGTATTAGCTATTTTTCATGTCCTCTGCTGTATTACCACTTTGGCTTTAGGGAGAGCCAAGGTAACCATTCTCCGGTCATCCTTCTACCTCAATACAATATTTTAACATATGGCTAAATTTTCCCATTCAGATTCATGAAAAGACTACTTTTCTTGAAAATAGATGAGGAAATGGAAGGCGTGGGAAATGGAAACTCGGACAACTGAGTATCAATGCAGCCACGGTACATTTTGTTTCGTAGCAGCAAGAGAATCATATGTTTTTGGCATGGTTGGATGATGGAGAAGACTTCTTTTTTTTTTTTTAAGATAAAAAAATTAAAAATAAAGCACTAACTTAGACCCCAATTAGTTTTTAGGCTTAAGTGGACTAGATTTGACGGTAATAAAAAGTAAAAAGAAGCCAAAACTATGTCCGTTGTGCTGTCCAATAGTATCAAATTATGTACCAAACATGCTTCATATAGCTCGTATTACAATGTATTTCTGTTAGTGAACACTGGAAATGTAAATGTATTGCAGATCCGGAGAGGTTCAGATTTACAAGGGATACCTCATTTGGAAGAAGGCATTTGAGCTCCTGGAGTCAATCTCCCGTCCTCCTCTCAGTGGTAAGACACAAAAATGCACCTTCTGCTAGTTCAAGCCATCAGCAGTAAATTCCACTAGTCTGAAATGTTTGCGAATGTAAATTTGAAAAAGAAACATGACTGGGTAGCATTTTCTTTTTTTCCATTTTAGAAGCTATATTGGAAAATATCAATGGTTTTTTCTATGTTTCTTCATTTCATTGAATTTCCAGGTATGTTTCTTTCGGCAATTTATCACATCAGTGCCACGAGTGGATTACTTAACCTTACGTCACGGCTTCATCATTGCAAGTCCCTCTCAACCTTACCCAACAGTTTTACAAATGAAAAATACATGGTTCAGTTTCTTACCGTCTGTTAATGACAATAACAGGCACATTTAGCACCAAATAGTCAAGCTAACTTCAACTTCCAGAAGTACATTAAGAGGTCACTCGATGAAGATTTCAAAGTCGTCGTGGGTATCAGGTGTGATACTTGATCATTTTTCATGACAATATTTCGCAGTTAAATGACTTCTTTCAGTATTTAATGAGATGATAAAAACTAAATACAGTTGCATAGATATGCACAAGCTTAAAAGTAAATAGTAATGATTCAATAGGCACATAACAAAAAGCAATACAAGTCACTACTGACTCAATTTTCATTCGACAGTCCACCAATCTGGTTCTTTGCAGTGTTGTTCCTTCTGTTTAACACTCATGGTAAGCAAATCAAGTAATTAACTACTCTTCAAGATTTCCTTTTACCTTTCCAACTATGCGGCCTGTCAGTGTACTCTCGACTTGGCCTAGGAACTCCAATCTTTTAATTATCTAAAGGTTAAGCAGAGATGTTACTATTTCTTTAGGTGAGAATTTTCTAATACATGTTTTAATGGAAACAGGCTGGCATTCCTACTTGTGGCTACCCTTTGTTCCACTAATTGTAAGCTCTATATTAGCCCCTTAAATTTTCTTAGTTTCTGGAGGGAACAAATTTCCCCTGAACAATCCTACTTATGTTACCTCTACAGATAATATTACTAGTAGGAGCAAAACTTCAGTTTATAATCACAAAGATGGGATTAAGGATTCAAGAAAGAGGCAAGGTGGTGAAGGGGGTCCCAGTAGTTCAACCAGGCGATGATCTCTTCTGGTTCAACCGCCCCCGTATCTTACTTTATCTCATCCAATTTGTTCTCTTTCAGGTAATTCAAACATCACTCAATACACAGCTATCTTCTTTATGCATTACGACAGTGCTATTAACACCGAGCTGCCCTGCAGTGCTCGCTCGACTGGAAAGCCAGAAAGCAATTGAGTTAACTTATGTTCCAAACATCATGTAGAGTAGCATTATAATTCCCGTCAAATAGAGGGCACTAATTTAACCTGAACTTTTGCATTTTTGTTCCTTTCTTGTAGAATGCATTTCAGCTGGCTTTCTTTGCATGGGCTTGGGTAAGATATCAAAATGTTTTTGTCATCATATTAGAAATTTTTTAAAGTTCTTATGATGATATTTTCAATTGCAATGTTATAGTATGAATTTGGAATGCGATCTTGTTTCCACAACCAAACAGACGATCTAGCAATACGGATATCAATGGGGTAAGTATTTTCTAACATCACTTACGATCAACATTAAGTAATGCAATCCTTTTAGCCCTCTCAAATGAAACAATTGTGCTCTCATCTATTTATTTTACTTGTTGTAGGTTACTGGTACAAATGCTCTGCAGTTACGTAACTCTTCCCCTTTATGCTTTAGTAACACAGGTGAGCCTAATAAAATCCCAGATGCATAATTGCAGAATTTTTTATTCAATGGAGTTATTTTTACACCTTGGGATTTGAAAATGAGACAGATGGGATCAAATATGAAGCCAACAATATTCAATGAAAGAATAGCCAAGGCACTTCGTACCTGGCACCAAACTGCAAGGAAGCAGCTAAAGCAAAATCAGCACCAGGGCTCTGTTACACCAGTGCCAAGTAGGCCGGGCTCTCCACTTCATGTATCATCCCCTGCTCATCTGTTGCGTTACTACAAAAGTGAACTTGACAGTGCGAACGCCAGTCCAAGGCATTCAAGTCATGGAATTCATCAACCATGGCAGGCAGAAAGATCAGGGCTGAGTCCATATCATCGAATTGATGTACCAAGGGCAAACTATGGAAGAACTCATGACCCAGTGGACGGGACAGACTCACACAATGCAGGCCCCTCAAGCACATTCGCTCCATCAAACTATTGACGTTCTCCAATTGGCAGATTTCTCCTTTGAGAGAAACTCAAGCGTGTGAATAACTACTGGGTACTTGGTTGGGACATAGGCGATGCACCAAGGTATGTCTACAGTAGGGGTTTAAGCGCTAGAATTTTTATCAACTTTTCCTCAAGTTGGATAAATTCTCATATTTTACTGTTATGATGATGGGAAGGGTATCTCAGAAAAGTCAATAAAATTTTTTCAGGTTCAATTGATTGAGAAAAAAGTCATGTCTTTTGTTGCTACGGGAAAAATGTTAAACTCCAAGACAGGTACAGATCATTAAGAGGAAGTTGGTCTTCAACATTCAGATCAATGTTTCTAGCGTCTTACGTTAGATAAGGAGTCTTGCTGCAGGAACAAAAATCTGAATAGCCACTTCGACCTCGGCCTCTCAGTGACTACATCCCTTCTAACAAGGGCAGCTGATAAACAAAAGTTATAAACAACAAAGTTCAAATCATCATTATAAACAAAAGTACAAGTTCCGTATAACTACATCCAATTAAAAAAAAGGTTACCCAGCAACTTTGACAGAGTCACCTAACTCACAAATGTATAATAACTTCATCAGAAAATACATACAAATTAAGAATATGATAATACGATGCAGACATAAAAAGTGAAAAACCAGTCATAACAAAATACTCATGATTGAGCAATGAATTACATTTAAAATAATAATAATAATAGTAATAATAATAATAATAATAATAAAGAAGGAGAACAGGAAAAAAAAAAGGCAAAACAACTATGGAGCTGTGCAAAAGTGATAAAAGGAAAAGCTCCATCCTGTAAGTTCAAGTTATTATGACGGTAATATCATTCAATCACACGTGGTTAGCTACACAACTGAATGAAGGTAGTCCTGCCATCTGCAGAAGTGTGCTGCTAGATTTACAAACCTTTGAAATTGTAGCAGATCAACAAACATGATTTCATCTCGATCGTCATATTCTCAATGGAAGACCAACTTAAGGTGATTAAACTTCATCAGTAAGTGCAACACACAAGACCGAAACCAAACAGGACTCCTAGCCATTCCACTAACATAAAATATGTAAAGTGAAATCCTCAAGAAAATTAGGGAAAGAAACTCCAGCTGATATGGCTCACTCAGCATACTTCCACTTTATAAAAACGAGAAACCTTCCTGTTTGCCGAATAATTGACTTGCAGTTGCAGCAGTATAAAATCATACCATCAACCAAACCCGTGCTCATGTTACCGCTGGATGGTCAATTTGAAAGTTTAATACAATGACAAACGTTGTTATGAAGAAAACTGGCTACACAAGGAAAACCAACATATCATGGAATCTACATGTTTTCCTTCTCAAGTAAAAACACACACTACTTAAATCTTTGTTTAGTAATTTTTAACAACAAACACATAATGAAGGAAAAACTAGGCGTCCAATTGCTCAAGTTCAAACTATACTGAAAATAAACTAGACCTCCACATTGCTCAAGTTCAAACTATCCTGGAAATTGTTCAGAGAAAAGTAACTTTTCCACCACTGTAACATGCGTACCTTCATATATTAGGTCCCATGGAAAGTTCCATATGATGAGGACATTAATATGAACAGAGTTCAGTTCAACCACACACCAAGAAAAACGTGAAACGATTTAAATAAATTGAACCTGCGACTGTTAGGAAAATTGATGTCACATAAGACAAAATATCTAATTAGAACCTTCCAATTTCTTCAAACAATTTAACAAGTATAGGATACGGTGAACGGTAACACTGATAGACAAGGTTACCAACCCACAAAATAGTACTAAACAATCAAATCCCCAAATGGAAGACTGCACCTGATGAACCCATTTAGACATCGGTAGAAGAAATAGGGTCAAAAAAGCATTTGCCAAGCACATATAAATGCCAAAAAAAATAGACAACATGAATCCTAACATAATCCGTTTCCTGTCCATTCGAAATGTACAACAGAAGTACGATGTAGAGTATAAAACACTATATTTTCATCCTATCAACAAGGTTCATTATCTCCATGAACTCAACACCAACTAAAACCATAGACAAAAAAAACCTGAATCGAGTCAATATTATTCATAACCATAAGAGTTTCACACGAGAAATATATAGGGAAAAACGTTAAACATCAAAAACCAAAAACCAGGAGATCTTTGCTAAAGCACTACAGAGCTTAATAGTCAATAAAAAAAGAGGGCATCAAACTTTTCCTATCATCTCTCACTTCTTTTTGGTCGACTTCTTCTGCTGCATTTCTTTTCTTTGCCTTGCCTGACGACGGGGGCGAAGTTCTCCCAATTTATGCCCAACCATCTGCTCCGATATACGAAAGAGACGTGTTTCCTACCATCGTTGACAGCCATCCTGTGTCCCACCATTTCAGGAATGATGGTAGAACCGCGGGACCAAGTTTTTATCAAGTCCTTCTCCCCTTTTAGGTTAAGCTGCGAAATTCTTTTGATCAAGTGATTGGCAACGAAAGGAATCCTCCAAGTTACGCCACCGCGGAGCCTAAGAACAAGGTGAAGAGTAGACTCCTTCTGAATGTTGTAGTCTGCTAGGGTTCTGCCATCATCCAACTGTTTTCCGGCGAAAATAAGCCGTTGCTGATCCGGTGGGATTCCTTAGATCGGAAGAGCACAGCCTTGACATTATCAATTGTGTCGGAACTCTCGAACTCGAGCGTAATTGTCTTCCCGGTTAGGGTTTTCACAAAAATCTGCATATTTTCCTTCGACTAGAAACACAGAAGGGGGAGAGGAGTGTGTAGTCATTGGCAAATCGAAAGGATTAATTGCATTCACGTGCTTAGCAAATGATCAAATTATAAAATATACCTCTGATGTTCTTATGATATCAAAACCTCCCCATTTATTTTTTCTTGTTAATTTTTTTATACAATTGGGGGACTGTGGAGTTACATCTTGACATTACATTAAATTAAACTATTATTATAAGATTTAACTCTAAAAGCTTCTTAATATTAAACAGAAGGGCAAGTTTGTCCTTGTTGCTATGTCCTTCGTGTTTAACATGTAGCGCTAAAAAGTTCATCATAATGGAGGTGACAAAAATTTCTTTTCCTTTTTCCCCCTTTTTTTTTGTGAAGATAGTTATATTTGCGTCAAAGATTTTACTAAATATACCATATATCAATTGCATTTAACATCCTTTAATTTTTCAAATTTTCCTTTTTTAAGGAATTAAATTTTCATAATTAGGTCTTAATTTTTATAAATAAAGTATTTACCTGCACAATCTATTTAAATCTTTAAATCTCTATTTCCTCACTTTCAATGATTATTATGTTAAAAAATAAACAAATAGATCATTTTCCTTCTCCTTTTTGTCCAAAGCAAATCCCTGCAAACTGGGTACGAATTATTGAGTGAGAACCCTTTTTCAGATATAAGAAACTTGGGAAAGACAACTATATGCTTAGCCTGTGCTAGCATTTCCAACTCAATAAAGAAATTTATTTGAATAGTGCATTTTGTAGATGGGGACTCTCACCATGAAGACGACGACATGCATTCTTTCTTCATATTTGTTTGATGAACATTGCATTGGCTTCATCAAACACTTACGGCTAGAGCTTTAGACATTTATTTAGAGATTTCCACTCCGTTCCCCATGCCAAAGAGGTGGGGAGGCCAAATTTATGCCGATACACTTGATTTAATAACTAAAACAAAAAAATGGAAGAAAAGCATATGAATGTATAGCATAGGGAAATTTTGAAGTTATAAGTTGGATAAAAATTTAGTGGCGACTGAGAAATATATTGAAATTGGAATAATGATTTTGTTGTAATGGTAAAGGGACGTCTTACTGAACTATTTGATTCAACTTCAAGTGACTATTCTCACTAATGGTTGGCAGGGATGGATCTCTAGTATGGCTATGCTAGGCTGCAGCCTAGATCGGAAGAGCGTCGTGTAACAATTTTTTAAAATAAATTCTGATTTTAATTTTTCTTTGAAAAACGAGATTGTTTTAACTCAATTCAATTAAATATTTAATAATCAATCAATAGATATATGCTAAGGCCTTCTAAAAGTTTAGCTTGGAACACATTTACATCTCATTTGGGATTTTTGAAAAACTAAGTGGGATTTAAAAATATTTAAGGGTTTGAGCACTCGACAATTAATTTTTCTCAGTCATTTAAATTTCTTTCGAATTTTGATAACCTCCTAAGGAGTCATAGTCCCCTTTAGAATGCATCTTTAGCTCCGTCCCTGACTCATGGTGTCACGCCTTCGCTAGATTATCCAATATTTTAGAATTACTTATATCAGTTAGTAAATTTAATAGCGGAAGTTTTCGTTTTAGTTTCATTCTTGCCACAGATAGCGAGGACAAGACGTATAAAAAGAACAAATTGTTCTTGTCATTACCAACATTAAGAAGTAGAATCGGTTTCTTATTTCTTCATTTGCATTCTGTACCCAAATACTTTGCATAATTATTACAAGATTTACAATAAGATGTAAAAACACAACAAGTTATATCAATAAGCATATTTTATTGATTAGCTAGTTAAATTAAATGATTAGAAAATCTTTACATTGAAAATTAAGCTTCCAATCTCTATTAAAAAGTATCATAATACCTTTCTTTATTACATCTCTATCTACTTTTACTAGTACATAGTTTTTATCGTGAACTGTTACATGACTCGTAATATAGTTTTAACAGGCTATCATATATGAATATATTGATACGAAAGTATAATAGTTTATTCCAAATATAGTATCAAAATAATTTCATAATCCCAAGTTGCCTTTGTATTTGCTTCAAAAATCTGCTTCTACGTGTATAATCTTGCGCCCATTGACGGGCATCTTCCAACGACCGCTTGCACCTCACGGGTTCTTAGGTTCGACATCTACAAAAGTTGCAGGAAAGAGATAAGTGAATACTTTCGTATTCAGTGAGTAACAAGGTATTTTAGTTCACATGATATAGGCTTTATTTTTAATTTAATTATGCACAAGGATAATAAAATCATTTTCTTTCATAAAAGCAAAAAAATCCTTTAATGTACAAGAGGCCCCAAATCACTAGTTAAACTATTACCCGTTGTGCATGTAATACCCCAAATTTTGAAATATTAATTTATATAAAATTTATGATTTTATGAGATATATACAAATTTACATGGAATTGTAATTATATTTGGAGCCGTTTCAAATGTTCCATTGAGAAGTTTAAAAGTCGTTATGACATTAAATTTTTCATATGGGATTGCCGAATTTTTCAATACTAGTTATTCGGCTTTTGTAAATTAAGGGACTAAGGAAATATAAAAAATAAACTTCAAGGACCAAATAATAATTAAATAATTGCAAGAAGGTCCCTAAAAATTTCTATAAATAGGAGCTGGAGGTGAAGAAAAAAATGAAAAGAAAATTCGTAAACATAACTCCCTCCTCTCTCTCTTTTCTACAATTATTTTGGAGGTGGCCAGCTACCTATAGATAGGTGGCCAGCCTTCTCCAAGAGGGAAGAAAGGGCTGGCCGCCCCTCTCTCCAGCTGGCCGGACCTCTAAAGCTAGTTGTCTATGTCGCCTACACACTCGTTGTGACGAAAACGTATATAACTTTTTTTATAGAACTCGAAATTGAGATCTGTAAAAGATGTTGAAATCCTGTTCTACGAGCTTCGATATGGTATGGATTAAGCTCCACAAATACATTTATAAGTATGGCCAAAATCTCGTTTCTTTACATTCTAGCAGCCGGACCAATTATTTCTAGGTGTTTAGGTTGCATTTATGCTTAAATTGCCTGAGACATATGATGTGGCAATGCATAATATAATATAGCATGGAATTACAGATTATAATGTAAACGTGACAAATGGGAGGTAAAGTTAAAGATTTGTGCAAGTGAAAAATAAGGAAGTTCAAAACTATTGTTATATAGCAAAGGGAAATAAGTAACGGTTCAGCTACAATACAAAACAATAGTATTATATGCTCATGTGTGATAATGTGAGATATAAATACTTATCATACCCTGTGATTGGAATGATTGATATACATGATAATTGTATGATATGCATGACGAGGCATTGGCAATCTTGGTTGTGGTTTATGTGAAACCGCTTGGGCATGATTTATTTAGTACTACTGAGATATGTTAACGACCATATTATAATGTATGCCATATGTACTCATTGAGAATGACAATAGAGAAGAGAACATGCATGTGACATGAAGATGATTGACATGAGTCGTCATTGATGATTCTGTGATCCCAATATGGATATACCACACTTTGATATGTCATTCGGGTATATACACATCACTTGGGGCAGCGTACATCTCGTGAGTATTAGCGGCTCGACGGCCGGCTGATCAGGTATATACACCGGACGCGGTGTTGAGACTCGACAGCTGTCATGATTTAGCCAAGCCATGTATTTATTGATTGTGGAATAAGTCTTTGCTATCTCCTGAGCCGTGTTTGAGGCAACGATGGACACACTAAGAGGCAGTGTACCCTTTTAGCAAGGCATGGATGCTATGGCCTTGATGATATTAAGCTCATACGATATACCATATGAAGGGATGTTGGCCCCTATTTACATTGTGGTGTGCGAAATCATCATATACATATGCACGCTGTTACTTATTGAGCGTTAGCTCATATAGTCTTGCATTGTAGGTATGACAATGCAAGTAGCAAAAAGTGGTGACAACTCCAAGGCGAGTAAAGGACTGTGTACAGAAATCTTGACTGTAGGCGTTAAGAGTCTACTACCAGAAGCACTCTAAAGGTTGCAAATGTTTTTATCTTAGTAGGATTAGTACTACCTTATAAAGGTAAAGTATTTTATAAAAATAGTCCTCAATCTTTCCTACCCATATTAAGATGAGAAGTTTATTCATGATTGAGCAAATATGTCTTTATTAAATTATGTTACAAATACATTCTAGCACTTTAATGAAAATAAATTCATATGCCTTAAATTATTCTTCGGGAAAATATGTTTTGACTCAATTAGATTGTTATTTATTATCAAAAGAATTTTTATGTATTACAATATTGAGAAAGGCTATTTCTTGTGTAATAGAGAAATGTTAGAATATTCAAGGGTGTTACAGTGCGCAAAAGATTTATACTGATTCATCATGGCCATATATAATTGAGTGGATCCACAATCAAATTCCGATTGGCCCCTATCAGAATTTCTACATAGACCACAAAGAAATCAGAAAGACAAGCCACCATACTATTCATTATCCACCTCGGTATCATTAGGCGGTTCCTAGCATAGGAAAATATCACATATCATACTACATAGCAAAACAAAATGGGTATAGTATCAATTAGTGATATAAATACAATAAACAAATCTTTTTGTTCAGAGGGATGCATAATCAAGAATCAAATACCAAAATCATTGAACTCAGTGCTAAAAATAAAAAAAGAATCCAAACCCAAGTTAATCACCTCTTTAACTTATTTTTCCAAAGATTGCTTGATTGTCTTAAATCAAAAAGTGTCTCCAACATCTTAATATTCCGCAAACGAAGTTATGTTTGAAGTTGAATTTTTACTTATATATCTTTGATTAGATATTTGGTAAGTGATAAAGATATTATATGCATGAGAACATAGAGATAAGTAGTGTGTTGGGAGAAAGCTTTGGTGAGTTCTTCTATCATTTGGCCTTTTTATAGCCATTAGATTAATCTAGAATTTAATTATCTTTAATTAGCCTTTGAATTCCAGTAATTACAGAAGTAATATGTGTCTTCTAAAATGCCAAATTTAACACCGTGTATTTAGAAGATGACTTGGCTAAACTTCGGTAATTCATTTATTGCTCAAGAAATCCTTATAGTTTATATTATCTTGTAAGTGGGTCGTTATATTTTGGGTTATGTTACTCAAGGTCCTTTCATTACCCAAGTTGTTAAAATAAGTCTAATTAACTAATCTGTTTAAAATTTATGATTTATGAAATTTAACACATTCAAAACTTATTGATCTTAAATTTCTGGGATCTTACACGTGGTATTCTTAACTTAGCCTAATTAACTAATCTGTTTAAAATTTATGATTTATGAAATTTAACACATTCAAAACTTATTGATCTTAAATTTCTGGGATGTTACACGTGGTATCCTTAATTTGTATTAAAAAAGAAATATATTGAAATTTGACGATGAAATCACACAAAGTTCAAATCTTGCATTGGTAGTGAATAATTTTTTTCTATCTGTTGCCAATTTAACTCCAATTCATTTCACTTATGGTCAATGGGAAAATTTTCTTTCTCATACTATATTAAGGACCCAACTGGTTTCTTGTGCAGAGTTCTTTTGCCTTTTTGTGTTTTACTGCTACCATTTAAACCTGACCATGTATTGGATTACTTCGGATTTTGTTTCTATCTCAGTAATTTATCAGGCCCTTCTACTCGACTGCTGGCTTCTCAACCAATCTTTCCGCAAAATTAAACTCAAAGAAACTCCTTTCTGCTAGATTATAGAGAACAGAGAGGACCTACCCCTCAAGCCCTTGTACGTTGATGGGAGAATCAAACCTATTGCTTGGTGTTGAGAATTGGCTCAAAACAATCACAATGGAATTGAGTTCTTGATGTTTCAATAAAGAGTTCGATTAGGATTTGAATACTTGAATAGATAAGCATTATCCATTTGGCAAAGTGGAAGAAGAATTCGATTTGGAATTGAATTCTTGAATAGATAAACATTATCCCTTCGGTACAGGAATTCAATTCGGTTTCGAACTCTTGCAAGTTGATGACAACGAAGCACGAGTTATCAAGGAAGATGTAGAACTCAATTTAGATTCGATATCCAAGCTAGCAACAACCAATCGTGAGTTGTCATTGAGGTGTACTTAGTTGTCAATAAAGAAGAAAAAGAGTTCAAGTCGAATTTGAATACTGACAACCAAGCGCGAGTTGTTAATGAAAAAGAAGAATTCAAATCGGACTTGAAGACTGACAACCAAGCACGAGTTGGCAACAACAGTGGAAGATTTAAAGCTCTATAAATCATAGTTATCAGACCTGGGTCATTATCACTGGTTTAACCGGTGACTCGGCGGGTCAATTCTGATCAACTCATTGAATTATTTTTGACAAATATAACATGAATAATTGTCATTGGGGTCAATTTTACTATAATTTCATAATTAAATATCATTGCGCACAAGTGAAAATGAAACCAATAAATACCCTTTAGATGTAATTCATCTTGAATTGGAATTTTTGGCCTGTGATTATTGGATGGCGAGACTGCATCGAGAGAACGACGATGAAAAGTTGGTATTGGGTGAAAAATAGATGTTAAAAGACGTTAATTGACCATTGAGTTCTAAATCTCCTTGATGTGCAATAACCCGAGCGGTTCTTCGGTTTTGGGTCATCGGTTCTTTACGAAACCCGCCGGGTCAACCGGGTCAATTTCGGTTCAATTGCGTATTGCTAATCAATTGTTAACCAGACCAGATACTTGGCCGGGTCACCGGTTTTCCAGTCCGACCAGCCGGTCTAGTCCAGTTTTGATAACTATGCTATAAATAGAGGGCTTTGGCCATTGTAAAAGGTACCGCCAAGATGTAGAAAGAAATCTAAGCTTAGTTCTCGAGGGTTCTCTTTGAGGATTGTCAAAGAGAAGGGAAGTAGAGTGTGGTAAAGTCTAGTGGGTGTTCTTGGGGTCGTGTTAGGGTTTAGCGTGAGTGAAATTCTATATGATTGTAATAATTTTTCATATAGCGAAAAATCTCTATCTTTTAGGCCCGTGGTTTTTCTCCGGTTTTGGAGTTTTCCACGTAAATCTTGTGTTGTTATCTTTTTCTCCTGTTTACTTGACATTTTTCATATAAAGGCAAAGATCTTGGGTTGATCCGAAATCGTATTCAGGTCGGAATTTTCCCAACACTTGGACCCTTGCTTTTGAAGCTTTTTCGGTTGCGGTTGGTGGGAAAATCTCAGATCTCTATCCCAACTGCTCCACTTGACATGTTGTTTGGGCACGACACGACTCCTTTCCATCTTTTGATTCCTCATCCAGGCATTCATTTGGTAGATGCTACTATTTTTACGCACCAGACACTTTTTAATCATTTTCTTTTGAAATTTCAAATTCAAGGTAACACTAGAATGTCCATTGAGAAACTCTTTCAAGAGGCCTTAGTAGATATCTTTCGAAACCCAATGGAATACGCTGCTCTTGGCTCAACCATTTCAGAAATCTTTGAGGCAGATCAATCCGGTATTCTTTGACATGACTTCTTTGCTGCTGGAACTATTGAATGCTTCACCAAGGAAAACCGAAGACAAATGCCACATAAGTGGATGAATCTTTGGCATCAAAATCAGCATATCCCTCCAAATATCTTTCAGGAGGAGGTTCTTGCAAAATTCATACGGAAAAGCATTATGTCTCAGAGTGAAAAGGACAAACTCCAATCTTTCCTGGTGCGAAACTGGAAAAATCGAGCAAAATGGTTCCCTGTTTCAATTAAGAAAACTGGCAAAGTTTTTGATCAACATTTGAAATGATCTCTTCTTCTCTGTGGACCGTGTTCCTCTGGTCTTGAAGGGTTTCTGTTGCGGTCTCTTGAAAGGGGTTCTTTGCAGGCATTGATGGTGTTTTTTGTTAGTTGTAATTTATTATATCTCTTTTCTTCTTTTGTAGCTGGTGCATATGTTGCTGGTGTATTAGCTTTTTTGTTTTGTTGGTTGGAAAATGGTAGATAAGCCCTTTTCTCAGTTGCACTTTGTTGCTTTTCATGAAATAAATTGACGCGTTAAAAAAATAAAAAAAAATTCAATACTAACAATTTTGGTTCATTTTTTCTTTCATTTTTTTTGGAGGGTTTTCTTTATTTCTATTTTATCCTTAAAAAAAAAAATAAAAAAGACGATGGATGAGTGTGTTTTGAATTAAGTCTCTTATTTAAAAACTTAAGTATCTAACTAGTAACTCTTTTATTTTGTTAAATAAATACATGTAAAATAGGAAAAACCCATTTTAAATAATTATAAATGCCGAAGTACAAAACTTTGTTCCTAACTTAAGAAATGTGTGAATAGTATTTCGATCTACTTCATTATTTACAAGGCTGGTAGATACTGGTTAAAACAAAATTAATTATAAGATTTTGATAAGAATGCGAGTATGTAATTATAGTAAAAACAAGGGTGCAAAAAAAATTAGAGTAAAAACAAAGATGAAGACCTTTTGAAAATGTGAGTTTGATTTTTCCTTCCTTTTTTTTTTTTTTTAAATAATATATAATAATTCCCAAAAACTCAGCATTTTTAACAATCATGGCATTGTTATTCATGAATTTTTTTTAATCTTTTTGGATTTGACATTCATCTATACACCGACATGGAGAAGAAAACACCATAAAACAACTTGTCATACAAGTTTCAAGAACTCTCTGTTTACCACCCCCAATAAATGGGACATTTGCATGTAAGTTGTTATATTTGTAATAAATAGAAAAAATACTCTCAATTGTAACTGTTTTGGTCTTGAGAATAGTTATTAAAAATAAATTATAAAAATACTTATTACACTCTCAATTGTAATTTGTTACACTGACCGTATTCTTCCAGCTAAAATTACCCAACATTTGTAATTTGTCAATTAAAAACTAAAACAAATATTTTTCTAATTACAAGGGTCAATAAGTGTGTATTGACTAATTTCCACATAATAATTTCCTTAAAGCCCACGTAATTAATGGGTCATATTTAGCACATTACACCCACAAACTTCTGGAAAAGTATTAATTCCACCCCTATAAAGTCCAAATTATAGTGCCTTTTTTCCCCTTTTTCCGGAAATGAAAGTCCAAATTATTGTCAACCGTCTCCACTAGAGCACAATTAATGTGGAGAGAAAAACTCAAAGCAAACTCAAATAATGTAAGAAATGTAGGGGTGTAAAATCTTATTTTGGGGAGGGTAATTTAAAATCTTATTTTGGGAAAGGGTAATTTAGCCCCCCTCATTTATCTTTTTCTCTCATTAAGCTTGTCCCACAATCATATTCCATCCAATTAAATAAAGCAACGTGTCCAATTTAAATGTTCACTCCTCTAGTTTTCCTGTACACATTATATAGAGGGTGTTCATAAAGTGCTTTTGTTTAAAATAAAATTAAATTTTGTGAGAATGTATAGTTAATATTTGTGCAATACAAATGAATCATGTCATGGGAATGTAGTTGGTTTGACCTAATCAATATTCGAAAATCATAAAGCAGTTAAATATCTATATAAATATGTATAAAAAATCATAAACCAAACAAATCCACATAGAATATGTTATGAAGAATAAGTTAGTGATTTAAAGCCTTAGCAAAACTATAGAGGGGTCACAAATTCAATAAAATATACACATAAAAGCCCTGTATAATTCCAAAAAATAAAGAACAATAGAAACTATATAATTCTTAAAAATAAGCACCAATACTTGATCCTCAATTAATGGTAGCATCTAGATATAATCAGAACAACAGATGACAGTTTTTTTCTCCCCACATCAAACTCTCGATACTTTCTACCTAATTCACTGTTGAGAACCCAACTCATGAAACAACAAAACCCAATAAGTAAAAACAACCACAACAAATTGGACTTCACGTATAGCATTCGGAATCAGCTAAAATCAAGAACATTTCTATTAAAATTTCCAAACTTTCTACAAAACTGGGTGGGTCCCTAACTGAGCTGCACTTAGCAGTCAGCCAAGGCGAAGCCTCTTCCCCCCTTCAAAACTCTGCTAATTTTTGTTGCAAATTTTCGGCAGTTTCTTTTACATAATAGTGGGAGAATTGTCATTAAAGAAAACTTGGCGTCTGTGTTTATCATGTTCTCTTCTCAGATTTGGCGACGAGGGCTTTCTGCAATTGCAATTGGGTACGACTACAAGCGGTCAGGTTTTACATACTTTGCGGAAAGAAATTATTGTTTCGAGAACTCATTTACTCAGCTTCCATTTTAGATTTTTATTGGGTTTTCTTCGGTGAAGGATTAAAGAAAATAAAGAAGACACAGCGGAAACACATGACCCTTGCTCCTGAAAGGCATATGAATGAAAAAACAAAACAAACAATAAAAGACAATAAAACAAAAAGCTAATTACTAACCTCGATCGAAGCCTGGGCCATCTGGAAATTGGTTGCTATCTTTTTGGCCGGAGCTTAGGGTGGAGAAAGAGCAACGGTGGGTGAAGATTTGGGGTGGGTGAGATGAGATGTATGCTTACAAGCAAATACAATAGAAGCGAAACGGAAAACGAGTTGAAAGGGGGTAAAATAGAAAATTGGTTGAAAAAAGGTAGGGGCAAAATGGTAAAAGCACTGTTATAAAGAACAGTAATATGTGAGAGGATGAACGGTACATTGGGAGAATCCATTTCTATAGTAGTTAGAAATAGTTTGTGACTTCTTTCCTTCTATGTATTCTCTTATGGTGTGGTGTGTTTGATTACAAATTGTTTTCAACTATATTTTTAATAAAAGATATTTTCTATTTTGACCTGAAAAGTGGAGATTTTCCTTCAAAGGAAAATGAGTTTCTATAGAAGGAGACGGCAAAATATTTTTCATAAATAATAAATTTCAATTCATTTTCTTCCTTTTAATCAAAAGCAGCGCTATAGACTTAGTGCTTGTTTGAAGCTATTTATCCAAGTTGAATTATAAAGAGAAATTATAAAGAGGTGAAATGAGTGGTTTAGATTTAATATAAGTTTGAAATTTGTGGTTATAGATGAATAGTTATCAAATCAGTAGTCAAATCAGTGGTAGGTGAGATTATAAAGAGAAATAATAAAGAGGATCAAACACCCCCTTATATTCAAACACAACGCATAGTGGCATATACGAGTTACCCGCATATACCACCACACCTCTCCACAGCGAATGACTGGGGACTCGTAATACTTGGTAAACCCCTCAAATTAAGCGTTGAACCTCCTCTTACTCCCGCCACACCGACTGCCACTCGCCGCCGCCGTCGCTTGCTGGCTTCCCTCTCTTATCTTTCCATTTCTCATCTTAAAGTCCGCTCTAATTGAACGTCAATCTCACGATTCCCAACTCTTCTATATCCTTTAGAATCAATCAGGTAAAACTAGCAATTCAGTTGCATCTATAATCACACTGTTTCATAAATCTCTTTTCATTTGGAATCAATCAA
This sequence comes from Nyctanthes arbor-tristis, assembly GCA_963692815.1. Classification (NCBI taxonomy): domain Eukaryota; kingdom Viridiplantae; phylum Streptophyta; class Magnoliopsida; order Lamiales; family Oleaceae; genus Nyctanthes; species Nyctanthes arbor-tristis. The sequence continues at coordinate 33,127 of CAVNYN010225435.1, read as the reverse complement.
GTAAAAGTAGCAATACGCAGTTGCATCTATAATCACACTGCGTTTGAACAGTCCTACTTCAATTAATTCATATTCCTTTCTGCTTAGGTCGGTTTTTGAGAGAAGAAAATCATTTCTGATTAGTGTTCTTGTGTTATCCTTAAAGAAAATTGTCCCATCAAAGCGTGAAATGGTGTAAAGGATGCATCATCGTTATTCAATTTTCTTATTTTTAGTTTCGTTCCTCATAGCTCTTTGTTCCGGTAATGATTTATTGGTATTTAGCGCTTAGATTTATCTGAATAATATACCGACACAACATCACGGGTTGTTCTAGGAATGGAAAAGCTTGGATGCTTGAGGCTCACGCATTAATTTCTGAGTTAATATTCCATGATTAAACTTCTCTGGCGAATAAGTTACAAGTCCCTAGACCGTTATCCGCTCTCGTCAATACCCAAAACCCTTCGCATCGCTGCTGTCTCTATCACTGTCACAACCCAACCGTCTCCTCTATTTTTCTCGTATAAGGTGTATTTTTCATTCCACTGTCTCCCTTGCAATGCAGTCATTTCAGTTTGGTATTTCCACATAGGCTAATATCTTGCATAACGTGCTATTTTTAGTACTGTTTGCCTAATTTTGTTGATTTGTTGTCCTTGGGAGTTTTTAAGGAAAGAAATGAAAAAAAATGGTTGGCTTGATTTTATGATATGTTTGAATATTTTGTTGATAGGCAGAATCGGCAATGGACTCGCGGGAGTTCACACCTGAAGAGCTTGAAAAGAAGAAGAAGAAAGAAGAAAAGGTTGGAGATTCAGTTTTCAATTTAATTCATTTTGTTTGCTGTAATCATCATGAAGTTGGACCATAATGAACTTCAGTTTAAATTTGGGTCTTAGCTTTACAATTAAAAGGTTCTTCTTTCAATGGGAAGAGTGCCTCGAGTTCATAGATGGCCATTGTTTTAGATTGGTTTAAATTTTAGGCTCTGTCTTTTGGTGCGTGTGGCTGCTTTATTTTTTCCTTTTTTATTTTTATTTTTAAATTTCTGATTATATGTTTAATTGGACTGTTGATTTTAATCAATTGTCCTTTGATGTATTTTTATATAGGCTAAAGAGAAAGAGTTGAAGAAACTTAAGGCTGCACAAAAAGCTGAGGCGGCCAAACTTCAGGTTTGCTAGCATCAGTAGCTCACTTTAGCTTGGAGTTCCAATAAGCTGACCCCTAAAGCGATAATGCAGTTATCTTTTCTTGTTTATTTTGCAAAAAATTTAAGGCACAGCAAGCAGCTAATGCTCCCAAGTCAGGGAAGAAAAAAATGTAAAAAGAGAAGTTGAGGAGGAAAATCCTGAGGACTGTGTTGATCCAGAAACAGCTGTTGGTGAGAAGAAAAAGCTATCTCGTCAGATGGCGAAGACATACAGCCCTAGTGCTGTTGAGAAATTGTAAGTATGGTCTTATAAAATATTTGTTTGCTTCTCTGTCTTCTGTGTTATTGGCTGCTTGATTTGTTAATTCGCTGTTTTCTTCTTCCTCTTCTTTTTCGTTTCCTCTCCAATTAGGTGGTATGCATGGTGCCGATCTGTCAAAATTCTTTGAGGCAGACCCCGGCAGCTCGAAACCACCATTTGTCATTGTTAGTCTCTCCGCTAGCCTTTTTCTTTGGCATATTGCTAAAAATTTGTATTATTTAATACTTGTTAGTATAAGCGAGAACATAGTGATGAGATTATTTTTGAGATCGGTTGATAGTCTAAGTTGCATATTCCCGGATACTAAAAGCAATTTCAGAAAATGAAATGTAGGTGTGAATGGAAATGAAGTGAATTGGACCTGTTGGAAAAGCAAAAAGAGTAACTGATTTCTTTATTGTCATCTTTTACGTGTCTCTACATTTCTACATTATTCTGACCATCATTGCCAATATGCAGTCTTGTTTCCTTATGTAATGTAACCTAAACATGAAGATGTTTCATTGACTTTAATACATCATGTTTATGAATTACAATTTTGTGGCTGTTTTGCCATATTTGTGTCTTCAAGCCAGCACAAAAGAACATCAGTTCTGTTGACCTGGTTATCGAGACAGCATCTTATAAAGCTTTCATGATATAGTCGAGTTAAATGAGAATAGAAAGAGAAAAAGTTTGCACTTTAAGGAAGTGTGGTAATAGTGTGTTGGGCTAATGGATGAAAGTAATTTGTATGTGCAAGATACTATGCTCTTATCAGACACGGCATACAAAAGGTAATCCCTGCCTCAAAGTATAATACTTTTAGAGGTTTACGGTGCTGCTACATATTCATGTACTAGGTCATGTTTGCCAAATTGTGTGCCTGCTTTTTGCACATTGCTTGCTGAAATTGATCTTCTTGACCCTTATTATTTAAGCTTCTGCTAGGTCTTTATTTTTGTTTTAAATTAGAAATGAAATGAGTGGTGAAGTTTTTAACTTCTAGGTTAAACGCTTGATGATGACGGTTTGAAAAATTTCTATTTGAAAACAAAATTTTTCAAACAAAAATAGAAACCTACCCGGGCCTAAACTATAATGTCAGATTTCGTCATCTATTCATTTGTCAATAGAAATGGAATGCATGAAAATATTGAATTCTAAAAGGTGTTTGATTCTCATTATTGATGAGAAATTATGGGGAAATTATAATGAAGAGAGAGGTTGAATGAGTGGTGGAGATTTAAGGATATTTGAAATGTGTAGTCGTACTTTAGTTGTCAAATCAAGGGCTAGGTGGCAATTATAATATTTTCTCCATAATTTGTGCACAATAATGAGAATCAAACACCTTTATAATTGAAACATTGTCTTAATTGATTTATATTTGCTATTTGCTTTGCACATGCATGTGAAATAAAATTTGAAGTGGATTTTTATCCAAAGAGATTATCGTACATATGTAGAATGCGAAGAATGATTGGCGGATGTAAATGGAAAGAGAGTTGCATAGCACCTATGTTGATCTTTTGATGTATGGATCAATAAGACAAATGTGTACTTAATTGTCAATAGTGTTCAATGGGCAAGGGAGCTCAAGTGTCCTTTTCGTTACTAGCTATCTTGTTTCTATATTGGGTTTTTTACACCTAGCGTTCCCAACCTTTCAAGTTTTTATGAATTATGTCCCCAACCTTTTAATTTTCCTTATGTACGTCTCCAACTTTTAAAAAAATCCCCAATTTCGTCCCTGATTACGGAAATCGTCAAATTCACCCGTTAAGATTAGGGGTATTTTCGGTAACATCTAAAAATTTAATATTTTAATTTAAAAAATAAAAAAAAAGGAAAAAAAGAAAAAAAGAGGGGGGACCTGTTCTGGGCTGCCAGAAATGGCAGTTGTTCTTGCTGCCGGAATGGCAGCAAGCACTGGGGGAGACTCTCCCATTTTTTGCCGTTTTCGGCAGCATTTTGGCTACTGGAAATGGCAGCAAATGAGGGATTTCGACAGCAAACACAGGGAGGGGGACTTCCCCTCCCCCTCTTTGCCGCCTTTTCTAGTAGCGGCCAGCCGGAAAAGGCAGCAAAGGGGAGGGAGCCGGAAAAGGCAGCAACGGGGAGGGAGTCTCCCCCTCCCTGTGCTTGCTGCCATTTTCGGCAGCCAACCCTTGGGCTGCCGGGAATGGCAAGTGTAGGCTGTAAGTCAATTTGCAGTTTTGCAAACTGTGAGCGGCCTGACGGGTTGGTCAACCGGACTCAAACCGACCCATTATGTGTCGGTAGTTTTGGTTTTGGTGGCCTTATTTTTTTTTTTTTGGTGTGTTTTAAATCTTAATGGGCCACTTCTAGAGCCCAAAAGGAATGATGCAAAACGAAAACCTAACAAGCAAAGCAGTCAAAGCACTCCCTTGGTTCCTTGCTCTCTCTCTCTCTCTCTCTCTCTCTCTCTTGCTGTTCACTCTCTCTGTATTCTCTATTGAGTCTTGACAAGCAGCGGCGGATGACAGGAATTAAGAAGCCAAAAATTAGGATGTATAGATATATACATACATTATACATACATACATACATAGTTTTTAGTTTTCAAGGGTTGTTTGATGGTTAAATGGCGGAAATCACAGCGGTGCGACCGTCCGGCGGCAGTGGTCAGTAGCGAGGAGGCGGAGACGGGAGCGGCGGCGTCAGACCAAAACAGCAGTAGCTGCAGTGGCCGGCAGACCAAAACAATGGCGGCGGCGGCGGCGGAGCGTGGCAGGCTGGGAGTAGCAGCGAACGGAGCAGCAGAGAAGGGCCGAAAGGTAGCAGTCGTGCAGGCACATCGGCGGTAGGGAGAAGTGAAGAACTAGGGTTCCAAGTTTCAACATTCAAATTTTGTTATTCCAATTTTTAAATGTTAAGTTGTAATGTTTGATGAATTTTGGAATGTGCTCTTTTTAATCAAAACATTGGAGAGTATCTGAATTGTGAAAGTGAAAGTGAAACAGGTTTTTAGAACCAAATTAAAAAAAGGGAAAATATGTTTAACTGGTTCGGTTTTAATCGGGTTTGACCGTTTGGCTGGCCAAACCCGCGAACTGAACTGGACCGGCTCGGTTTGGCTGACTGAAACCTGCAACCCAACCCACCAGAGGCCCAAACCGACCTGAGTAGGTTCGGGTAGGTCCGGTTTACCGGTTTGATCTGGGTTTTTCGCCCATCCATAGGTAGGAGGGCTTCCCCATTTTTTCCCTTTTTTTTAAAATTTTTTAAATTAAAATATTAATTTTTTGTATGCTACCCAAAATGTCGCTGACGTTAACATGTAAATTTGACGGTTTGTGTCACCAGGGATGAAATTAGAGATTTCTTTAAAGGTTGGGGATGTATTGATGGAAAAATGAAGGTTGGGGACGCAATCCTTAAAAACGTGAAAGGTTGGGGACGCCAAGTGTAAAAAACCCTTCTATATTCTGCCTTCCCAGACATAGGTTAATGTTATATTCTTCAAAATTGTGTGCGGAGAATGCTCAACCTGGCTTGGACTTTAAAACCTTTAGATATGCATAGCTGATAACTCTTAGGTAAATATTACTCGAAGACCTACTTTTCATATGTTGAGAGTAATTCTGTGGCACTGATTAGGTAGTTGATGGTTTAGATGTATTGAATTAATCATGAGATAGGTAATATTTAAATCTTCAATAAAAATTAACATGGTAGAGACGGAGAAAAAGCCCTAAATATTGGCAGACACTGTAAATAAAATAAATCGCAAAGAATCAAATGTATTTGAATTGTGATATGATACATAGAAGTGGACTTCACAAAGATTTGAATTAGGTAATATTTAAATTGTACATAAAAAATCCTTTTAGGGTTAATTACACCTAACATTCCCAATTTTCAAGTAATTATAGATCACGTCTTCTGCATTTAATTTTCTTTCTGTACATCCTCAGCCTTTAATGAAATCCCAATTTTCATCGTTCTTAACGGAAAACGTGAAATTCGGCCGTTAATGGCAAGGGCATTTTTGGTACAATTTAAAAAAATGAAGGGAGTGGGCCCCCCCCAAAAAAACCGGGGAAGAGGGGGAGTCTCCTACCGGAAATGGTTCCGGCAGCCTTTTTTTGTGTTGGGGAGGGGCCCAAATTTTTATTGTATTTTACTTTTAATTTTTCAAATTAAAATATGTTAAAATATTTATTTTTTATATTGTACCAAAAATGCCGTGACATTAACAGCTACGTTTTCTGTCAAGAGGGACGAAAATTGGAATTTCATTAAAGGTTGAGAACGTACAGAAGGAAAATTAAAAGTTAGGGAAATTAGGTGTAATTAACCTAAAAAAATAACATGGCAGAGATGAAGAAAAAGCCCTAACTGTTGGCAAACAATGTATATGAAATAAATTGCAAAGAATCAAATGGATTCGGATTGTAGTATGATACATAGAAGTGGGCTTCACAAAGATTTGAGTTCAGTTATTTGGGATTCGTACAAATCTTTCCACAAAGCTTAAGAATAATGTTTACTTCTGCACTTATCAAACTCTTGAAGGTTAGGTAAGTTATAAAATCACAAAATTTTAATGTAAAGTTTACATTAGAACTGGTTACTTGTATGTGCTGGCATGTATAATATCCATTTTTTTTAAAAGGAAAAGTTTGAACTAGATGTAATATGATAAGAACTTCTTGCTGTCGTAAAGAATCTAAAAAGTTAACTAACTATTATTTTTCTATTTCAACATACACAATGTTTGGCAACTATTTGAAATTTATCTCGATTTATCAACCAATTTAAATTTCAACTTTTAGATACATGGCAACACCACATTTAACCACATATTGATGTGATATGAACTTTCACATCATTTTAATCATAATTTCCACATGGCATAATTACATCTCGACACCTATGCTAATTTGAATTTTAAAATCCATTTAAAAGCCCATCTAAATTTAAATGGTTGCCAAACAAAGTGATAAAAAGTGGTCGAACAATTTTCATCGGCATTACTTGGCCATACAACCACTCACACTTCACCACGACTCAATTCTACCCATTTCATTTCTATGCTAAGAGTATAAATAAGAAACTAATAGGGGCTAAACTGGAGAAGAGAAAAATGTTTCACTTCTGTTTTGCTTTCCTTTCATTTGTAGATAAGGTGTTTTTAAAGCATGAAGATGCTCTATTTTCTTTGAGCAGTTCACAACAAGCACAGAAAGTTAATATGTTGAGAATATGGTTTTGATTCTCTTTTACAAAACACATTATAATTTCACCGTCCACTGGTTTGACAACTGCTTATTTATAATCACAAATTTCAAACTTCCATTAAATCTAAACCACTCATTTCACCTCATTATAATATCTCATTATAATTCAATTGCAATAAGGAGAATCAAACGACCACTTAATGCTGTGCTTGGGAGTTTGAGGGTACAACTTATGCTTGCCTTTCCTGGAATAATGGCTTATTGTTTGAGTAATGCGATCTTGTCTTGGTGATGATAAAGTTTTCACGTATTTGAGAAATTATAACATGTTCAATTGTGGTGGAAGTAGGAAGTATCTAGTGGGTCGATTGTAGAAGGCAGAGCTTGAGATCATTCATTGGGTTGACGAGATGGATGGCAATAATAAATGAAGCTAACCTGTCTGATATTTGAATCTTCAGTGCAGTTACTCTTGTGTACTTTTCTCCTTGTGGGTGCAGGTTTTGCCACCTCCTAGCGTTACTGGGGCTCTACATATAGGCCATGCCCTGACTGCTGCAATCCAGGTCGTCTAGAGGCCTTCAATATTTAAATTGTGAAAGCTTATTGGAATTAAGATTTATTTGTTCATTCATATTTATTTATTTATTTTTGTTGAAAATATTTGACTTCAGGATACAATTATTCGCTGGAGAAGAATGTCTGGATACAATGCATTATGGGTGCCTGGAACAGACCATGCTGGAATTGCCACACAGGTTTTACCTTCAAAACCTTATTATGTTCTGTAACTTCTTATGAGGAGAATTTGGTTGGCATATTCGCCAGTTTTCTTTGTCTGTCTCAACTGAGCATTCTGATGGCTAATTATTTGCATGAATCATGTGACCAAATGTCGAAATTCACCGCACCATATAAACTCCATAGAGTTCTAGAAAAGAACTTGGCACTTGAATATGGTCAACAAGTGTTGAACTTCATGATTTGTTTTTAGATATTTTTCTGAGGAAAACTCTTTTCATGGTAGAACACAATTAGATTGGGAAATTATTGAAATTAGCATGTTGATCTGTATGACTTGCCAACAAAATCTTTCATGGGTTCTCCTGAGCTTATACGACCATATTAAGTGCCCGACCAAAAAGTGACTTATCTGATTAAAATTTTGTATACAGATAAGTTATAGCTAAAATAACTGTATGATATCAGCTATTTTCTTAGTTATATATAGTGAGATTCTTTTGCTTCCAGAAAATACTGAGGTGACCCTCATAAATGTCGGACGTCCTCTTAAAAATGTTCGAAGAGTTGTTACTATGTGCATACAGTGATCTGAAGTTTCCATACTTGCTTATTTAATGATGTTTAGCTGACATTTATTTACACTCAGGTTGTTACGGAGAAGAAGATAATGAAGGAAAAGAAATTGACAAGGCATGATATTGGCCGTGAAAGTTTTGTGGCTGAAGTGAGTTTAGTCGCTCATATATTCTTTTTCTCATAATATATTCTCTTTTTTCCCCTCTTTTTTTTGGTGTACAATATTCTTTGACTGGTGTTTGGGCATTGTAGAAGTATTAAGAATAACACTAAAAAAAGAGAATGAAGAACTGAAGGCCATAGGTTTTAACTTTCAGGCTTATTCACCTGTTTTGTCAGTAGGTCTGGAAATGGAAGAATGAGTATGGAGGCACAATACTGAAACAACTTCGGGGTTTGGGTGCTTCTCTGGATTGGTCTCGTGAGGTAATAATTTTCGTTATCTCTTAATATTTTTGGGATGTTAGTGGTATTTTGTGCTCAACTTTTATGATAATTGGTTTTTGATGTTCTTTCCTGCTAATTATTCATTGAATCCTCTCCATATAGTGCTTTACCATGGATGAAAAAAGATCAAGGGCTGTGACTGAGGCGTTTGTTAGACTCCACAAGGAGGGTCTTATGTACAGGTAATTCATATCTGAAAATCTTTATTTTTTTTATCTCGTTCTCTAGGTGGTCACTTGTGCTGCAACTAATTGTATTGGCTTTCTTTATTGTGCCCCTTTCTCTAAGGAGCCATCTTCAGCTCCAGTTTTACAGTGAAATGATTTGTTTGGTTCATTGGTTGAATGTAGTATTTGCCACACTGGGGGTCCTCTTTAATATAGCTCACTGATTTGATGAGTAATTGGTTTTCTGCCTCGAGGAATACTCCTGTGATTGTGATTATGTTATTCGTTTGACCACTGGGAGGAAAGAGTTTGTTCTATCTGATGTGATTCATTTTATCTGCACATTCACTTTTATGAATTTTGTTTATCACCCTTTTGACTCAATAATGCTTTATTGATTTCAAAGTTGGCATTGTACCTGTAACTCTCTGCCTGTAATGTAACAAATGAATAATCATTTCTATTCTTTTCTATTTTCTTTCTTCAAATAAACAGATTACAAACCCCCCCTTCTTTATCTGAGGAAACTTCTTCTGCATATGATTCTTCACTTTTTCCTTTTTAGGGATCTCCGACTAGTGAACTGGGATTGTGTCCTGCGAACTGCAATATCTGATATTGAGGTAGCTACTGCTATTTTGAAACATTAGCATTTCAAGGACGTGTTGCATTCACATCCTGACTTGCTGAACTGCTTCCTTTAGGTTGATTATATTGATATTAAAGAGAGAACGCCATTACGGGTTCCCGGATATGCAAAACCCGTGGACTTTGGAGTGCTGACATCATTTGCTTATCCTTTGGAAGGAGGCTTGGGAGAGATTGTTGTGGCCACTACTCGAGTGGAAACAATGTTAGGTGATACTGCAATTGCTATACATCCAGAAGACCCACGATACATCCATATTCATGGAAAATTTGCCATGCACCCATTCAAGGGAAGAAAACTTCCTATTGTTTGTGATGCAGTGCTTGTAGATATGAATTTTGGCACTGGTTCTGTTAAGGTAAGGTCATCTTTCTGTGGTAAGAATTTTGTCCCTCAATTTTCCTTTTGTTCTTATGAAAGTTCAGTGCCACTCTCTCTTTTCTTTCAGATAACGCCAGCCCATGATCCTAATGACTTTGAGGTTGGGAAGCGTCATAATCTTGATTTCATCAATATCTTTACTGATGATGGAAAAATAAATAGCAATGGTCGTCCCGAGTTTGATGGGATGCCACGTTTTGAGGCTCGTGCGGCTGTGACTGAGGCTTTAAAGCAAAAGGTATTTCTTCCCGTTTGTATTTATGCTAGTACCACACTAAAGAACGGCTTGTTTTTGGTAATGCTAACGCTGGCACAAGTGCCAAGCACCAGTTACAAATGAGCCTGGGCTTGTCTCATGATTTTTGCTACGTTTTCAGTAATCTTGATAGTAGTGGAATTCGTAATCATGACATGTTGACATTTTTTTTCCTTGCAATTCAGGGACTCTACAGAGGCGACAAAAATAATGAGATGCGTCTTGGTATTTGTTCGAGAAGCAATGATGTAGTGGAACCCCTTATTAAACCTCAGTGGTATGTTAACTGCAAAAGCATGGCCCAGGAAAGCTCTTGATGCTGTAATGGATGAGAAATTAGGAGAATGGAAATTAAACCAAAACAGTATGTTGCTGAATGGAAGAGGTATCATCTGAAAGATACAGTTATTATATGTTTAATATCGGAATACAATTCAAAAGAAATATCATGTTAACTTCATCCTCTATTTTACTTCTCATGGACTACATTTTTTTGTATTTTTCCTAGATACATTTCTTGTAAACATAACTCTTTTTTCTTTTGATACATTTTTTATGAACTTAGTTATTGAGAGGGTGTATGATTTGGATTTTGGGAGGAGTGATGTTGAGAAAAGTGATTTTCTGGGAGGATGTGTGATTGAGAACCAAGGAAAAGTTATAGCTTTAGGTGCAAGATTATTTTAATGAATAAATGTGTGGTTGAAAAGTGAGAACTGATTTTGAGAGAATAAAAATCAAACAAGCCTTTTAACATTTATATGGTTTGTTGTTTTTGATAAATTTCTTATAAACTTTTCATTTTCTGATATATTTCTGATAAGATTAATGCTATCAGGGTGCGGCTTAGGTCAACTAACACAAAGAAGATAGAGTTCACTCAACGATTGCCTTTGGGTTCCGAACTCCATATGGGGAAGGAGCGTTGTTGTTTGCGAGGTCTCGATCATTTACATGGACCCACTTTTCATTCCATTTGTGGGAATTTGATGATCTATAAACCGAACGATCGGCTCATGTTTGAGCATGATGAATCACTTCGTGCCGACCTGTTGCCAATCCACTTCCGGCCTCATATGAGAATGGAAAACTAGAGCATTTTCTGCATCGATGGATGAAGAATCGCGAACATAATAATTTCTGGTTAACCATGTTCCCAGAAAAAAGATACTTTCGAGAAAGGACGAGCACGACTGAAGTGGCTATACATACGCTATGCCATTGTAGTGGTGTTAAATGATAAATGGACATGTGATGCATTTAAATGACTTAGTTATTTAATGCCACCTGAAAATGGTGATATTACCACTGGTGATAAATAGCACTTCTCTTCTGATAAACAAGTTGCACTAATAGTTTTGGTTATTGAATTTGATGTCTTAATAAACTTTGTTGTTAGCGGCAATACTGCTATATACATGCATTTTCTTTGTCCAACAAGTGGATCTTGGATATTGCAGGTGGCTCGAGAACATTCATGATTGGTGTGTTTCTTGGTAGCTTTGGTGGGGTCACCGTATTCCTGCATGGTACGCAAAGTTGGAAGATGATGAACTGAAGGAACTAGGTGCATGCCCTAATCACGGGGTGGTTGCCAGAAATGAGGAAGAGGCTCAGGTGGAGGCTAGCAGAATCTTTGCTGGGAAGATTTCGAGCTTTCACATGATCCTGACGTTCTGGACACATGGTTTTCTGCTGGTCTGTTTCCGTTATCTGTTTTGGGGTGGCCAGATGATACAGATGATCTGAAAGCATTCTATCCAACATCTGTTCTTGAAACTGGGCATGATATTATCTTCTTCTGGGTTGCTCGTATGGTGATGTTGGGAATGAAGCTGGGTGGTGATGTTCCTTTCAGGAAGGTTTGTAATCTTTTTCTACTTGAAGATTGCAGTTAAATTTTTTAACTGTGGAAATCAAGTGTGTACACTTCAATTTCTACATTTTAAGTGGCGTTGATGCTTGCTGTAATGTGGTGATGGTTCCACTGTCTGAGTGATAAGCTTTTCCCCAAGACTGATGGTGCATATTTGGGTATGGAAAAGTTGCGTCAAGTTCTCAGAAAAGCCAGATTAGTACTTCTTTTTCTTCGTCTTTTTATTTTTTTAATTTATTTTATTTATTATTATTATATATATATATATTTTTTTTTTTTTTTGGGTTTCGGTTTTTGTTTTTTTTTTGGGTAAAGATGCATTTTCCATTGGTGCAGGTTTATTTGCACCCAATGATTCGTGATGCACATGGACGCGAGATGTCCAAGTCACTTGGAAATGTCATTGACCCTCTTGAAGTGATCAATGGGATAACCCTGCAAGGTCTTCACAAAAGGCTGGAGGAGGGTAACTTGGATCCAAAGGAACTGAGAACTGCAAAAGAGGGACAGGTGAAGGATTTTGTTAATGGAATACCTGAATGTGGTGCAGATGCTCTTCGTTTTGCCCTTGTCTCGTACACTGCTCAGGTAAGAGTTTTGCATGTTCCATTCTGAAAAGTTTTCTGCTTTTGAAAGTCTGGTAACTTCACATTGTTTTATTTCAGTCGGATAAAATAAATCTCGATATTCAAAGGGTGGTTGGCTATCGGCAATGGTGTTACAAGCTGTGGAATGCTATCAGGTTTGCCAAGAGCAAATTTGGAGATGATTATATCCCTCTAACAAATATAGGTCCCGAGGTCATGCCCTTTGGCTGCAAGTGGATACTCTCTGTCTTGAACAAAGCCGTGTCAAAAACAGTGTTGTCTTTAGAATCTTACGAGTTCTCTGATGCAGCGACAGCAGTATACTCATGACGCTCTTCCGATCTTTCAGTTGTGTGATGTGTTTATTGAAGTAATCAAGCCCTATTTTGCTGGCAATGATCCAGCTTTTGCTTCTGCGAGAAGATTTGCACAAGATACCTTGTGGGTGTGTTTGGATAATGGCTTATGGTTACTTCATCCTTTTATGCCATTTGTCACAGAAGAACTATGGCAGCGTCTTCCTTCCAGCAAAGAGTCTATGAAAAAGGAATCAATCGTGATATGTGATTATCCTTCACTGGTAGAGGTGAGATCCAGCAACATTCAATGGAGTAACAGAGGATATTACATAGTAGTTGACATCATCTTTTGGCATTCCAATTTCCAATGGACTCCTCTGCTAATTGATATTTTCCTTTTCAAGTTCTATTCTATGGTGCTCCTGCATTAATTGGTAATTTTAGAGCTGTGATCTCGATTTTTCGAATTACTTTACTTTAACTGGAACTCATTTTACCACTTTGTAAAATTAATTTTCCACTTGCATCCATATTGATTCCTCTGTTTCTACAAATTCATCCAAAGACCACATGTAAAAGAACCGAAATCTTGCACCCTCTTTTGTGATTTTCAACTTCTTGTTGGTTTAGCAAATGAAATTGGGCCCAACTTATCTGATATATTAGTTTACTGCTTTATACTGTGATGGATATAATTATGTTGTTTTATGTTATGTCTGTAATAAATTTGTAGAGTTCTTTGTCTTATGCCCAGATCACTTTCATTTGGCCCTACTCATCTGATATATTAGTTTACTGCTTTATACTGGGATGGATATAATTATGTTGTTTTATGTCTGTAATAAATTTTTAGAGTTCTTTGTCTTATAACATTTGAAAGAGAAAAGAATTATTATGCTCATACCACGAGTTAGCAAAGAGTTTTGTAATATACTCTTATAACATTTGGAACATAAACTAGTTGTCCACCCTTACCTATATCTCTTTCTACAGTGCTGGACTAATGAAAATGTGGAGTTCGAGATGGATATGATTGAGTCCGTGGTTAAATCGCTTAGGTCTCTTCAGTCTACTCTGGCACCGAAGGAGAGGCATGAAAGGTAACTGTTATGGTCTCAATGCTGTAAATGTGTGGGATAATTTGGACTTATATTTATTATCGGGAGGATTAAGATAAGAAGTCAAGGGGTGTAAGGGTCCTCTATGAACATAACGGAAGGCAGGCCTACCGAGCCCACTAGACTCTTGTATGTAAGATAAATCTTTCTTCGTGGTGGACTTTTGTTCAGAAAGGCCAGCAGGAAAATTTTGAAATTTTATCCTTTTAAAATTATTCTTGAAAATGTTTCCTTACTTGAGAGAGAAGGATAAGTCTGAAACTTGAAACCTGTGCACCAAACTTCTGTTATTTTGTCTTTTGCTTAAATTATGCATGTTCTGGTAAATTTTTCCAGTCCTTGTGACAAGAAGATAGATTAATAGCATGCATACTTCTTTTCTACTTCTCGCTTACTTTCCACTAATGCGTCTTCGATCTCCACAACTATTTTTTCACTATCAAAAAGCTCAATTCAAATCTACACCAACCATATGTTCTCTCTAAATAATTATCTCACAATTCCCTATAATTTCTCTTCACTTTCCACCACCCATTCCAAATAATAATGATAATCTCTTTTCATTAAAAAAGCTAGAATACTGGCTACAAAGAACAAACCATAATTCTGGTACTCAACTGGCTGATTCAGAGAAGAAATATTGTGGATTCCTAATTATTTTATGAAGTGTTGTATGGAGAGTTCCAATAATTTTGTTCCAGATTAATATGAAAATGTTCCGGCTTACAGGAGAGCAGCTTATGTGCGATGCCGTCTAAATGATGCCTGCAATATTATTAAAAGCCATGAGGCTGGAGATTACCACGCTGGTAACATTATCATCTCGAGGTATGTGTTTGAATTCATATTTAAGGTTACAGTCTTGTAGCAATGGCCTTGTTACAAATGCCCTGCTGAAAAATTGAATGAAAAGAGAAGAAACTTTGCCGGTTTTGACGTCATCTGCCTCTCTTGGATTCCCTTTTCATAAATTGTTATGGAGAAATATTGTGAAAATTCCTGCATTGAAATTTCTTAGGTTTTAAGTGAGAGTGATGATGCTCCAGTGGGTTGTAAAGTAGATGTGGTTAATGAATCTCTGTCGGTCTACCTCAAGCTACAAGGAAACATCAATGTAGAGGCTGAACGCCAGAAGCTCAAGAAAAAGATGGAGGAAATAGAAAAGTGAGTCCATCCAGTAGTTCACTGAAAGGAAAGTTCCTTCATTTTTATTTGTTTTCTATCAATAATAAATTTCCGTGCTTTTAGGCAACGTGATATCCTGTTGAAAATAACTAGTGTGTCCAGCTACCAAGAAAAAGTTCCTGCCCATATTCGTGAAGAGAACGACACAAAGCTTGCGTCGCTGCTTCAAGAGCTCTTGTCTTTTAAGGAATCTACTGAACAATTGGAACGTGCGTCTGGAGATAACTGAAGCTAGGAAGGATAAGTTATTTCCATATTTTTGGCTTGGCTCTCCAAAAATTTTCACGTTCTTGTGATTCCCAAATCACAATTTTTGTGATATCTTTTCCTCACTTTTTTTAACTGTCATGAGAAAGTCAAGGCTTCTTAAGATTACGATGATAAATTCTTGTTCTATCTTAGAAATGGAAAAATCATACTGCCATTGATAAAGAAAAAGAAATCGAATTACATGCGATTGTTTTTTATATTACAAGATTTTTAATGTGTGATAGATTGGGAGGAAAATGAATTTTCTTTATTATTACTCATTACTTAATTTTCTACTTTTAATTTTAATTGCAATCCTTGTCTGAATCTATGTATGCATCCCAAGCTATTCTCGAGTTAGGATATTCCCAATAATAAAAATAATAAATACAATCCAGCTACATTCATAATGATTAAAAATGAAGAATTAGTGAAATGGGGTTTTCTTCCACTACAAAATTAAAAAAAAAAAAAAAGGTGCACACACGCACATAATGTTCTTCTGTTCAAAAAAAAGTCCAGTATTCTATGGAGTACTGAACTCAGTACTCGTAACCAATCAGAGACCTACGTGTGAATTTAAGAGCCTCAATTTATTATTTAATTTGAGCCCTCAATCTCACAAGTAAATCTCTAATTGGCCAGGAGTACCGAGTGCTCAGTACTCCTCGAGTACTGGATTTTTTTCCTGTTCTTGGCCATCCATTTGTATCTAGAAAAAATTCAATGTCCAGAAATGACATATTTTTCATTTCAATATTCGACAAATCATTTCAACTTTAATCTTATGGTTGAAATCCACTACGTGGTATTCATCTTAGGTACCAAAAAAACACAAAATCTTGTTGGCCGTTCATTTGTATATAGAAACAACACGCAATGTTTCAAACTTAGCTTTTTATAGAAACTAACACATAATGTTTCAAATTTAGCTTCTTTTTTTTTTTTTTTGTGCCCTAAAGGAAGTTTCAAATTTATCTTTTATTTAATCTTCAACAAATTTTTTATTTATTTTACAATTAGATTCTACAAGGTTTATATACTATACTTGAATGTTAAGAGAAAAAAATACAATAAAGATATTGCAGCTTGGCCTACGCTAGCGAGTAGGGGATGGTTTATCTATTCATGCTTTTGAAGATCCGTGGATTCCTTGAAGTCCCAGTTTCCGTCCCATCACCAAGCCGTCTGAGTTGTGGATTGCTAACAGAGTCTGATGAATGGGACTAAAGAAAAGTTAATCATATATTTTTAGGCCCTGATCGAGATATCATCCTTGGTATCACAACCAGACGGGGCCATGGTCCAGATAAATTAATTTGGCACTACGAATGTAGCAGTGAATATACTGTCAAAAGTGAGTACAAGCTTCTCACGATGGAGCCTATGGTGTAGACTTCCACTAGCAGAAGGCATAATTCTACGTGGTAGAAAAGAATATGGAAACTGAAGGTGTTGTTGAAAGTTAGTCTTTTTTGGTGGAAAGTTTATCATAATAGCCTTCCTACTGGGAATAATTTGATCAAAAAGGGAATCCAGGTTAATTATCTATGCCGTCATTGCTATAGAATTGAAGATATACAACATGCCTTGTTCAAATGCCCCTTTGCTAAAGAAGTGTGGAAAGGTCTTGGCTTGTGGAATTTTATCAAACAATATCGGGGTTGGAAGGAGATGAAGGATGTGATCTACGCTATTTCCTCTGTCAATGATGATCAACAACTTTGCCAAATTCTTTGTGGTGCTCGAAGCATTTGGTTTGCCTGGAATAAATCCTTGCATGAAGGTAAAGAATAGGACCCGACAAAAATAATTATCTCTAGTCTGAGTTTGGCAGCTACCTTCTCTCAAGTCTCGGAACCTCAGATGTTGTCAAGATGTAGAGCTATAGAAAAATGGATTGCTCCACCAATAGGCTATTTGAAGCTCAATATCAATGCCGCAGTCAATGAAGCTCTACGAAGTTTTTCAGTTGGTGCTATTATTCAAAATGATTCTGGTATCGTTATGGGCATTTTCGCTGAACATTTTGAAGAGATTTCCCAGGTTGATGATGCGGAAGCTATGGCATTGCTTTTGGGATTGAAAATTGTTAAAAACGTGTTCATAATAAATGCCGTAGAATTAGACTACTTAGTCATAGTACAAGATCTAACTGAGAACTTTGAATTTCGGCATAATGGCCCTCTTCTTGACGAAGTCAAATTGCTTTTGATTGAGGTTGGATGTGGCTCTTGTAGCCATATTTCTCGGGAGCGAATATGGCTGCCCACACTATAACTTCACTTGCTCTTTCCTCTGTTATCAGTGGTTCATGGGCTACTTGTATACTTAGGTGTATTAGTTCAGTAGTCTGTAATGACTTCTATCAATGAAAGTTTGATTTTCAAAAGAAAAATTATGATTCCTTTCAATTTCAATATAGAATAAGGCTCAAAAACAACTCGAACGCAAAACCTTTTGAAACACGTGTTGGTCTCTCGTGTGCATTACGTCAGAGTACTCACCGGTAAGTCTCAGAAATTACATATAAATTCTCTTACATAGTATATATGAGAGATCGACACATCCTAAAGAAGTTCATGTTTTTAAACATTATCATTCCAGTGTAATGTTCAAATTATGGTAAAATAACAACACTCGGGTATTGGGGTAGTGTTGAAAGGAATTTCTTTTGTGTAAAAATGTTAAAAAAGTCGAACCTTTTTTTATGCCGTCTACTCCATTCCAGCCTGTACAGTTGCGCCCGAACAACTGAAGCCCTCATTGTAATATTTCTTCTCTCGATCTGTCCCCCGGGGGGGGGGGGGGGGGGGGGGGGGGGGGGGGGGGGGGGGGGGGGGGGGGGGGGGGGGGGGGGGGGGGGGGGGGGGGGGGGGGGGG
>CAVNYN010225435.1:0-15047 GCA_963692815.1 Nyctanthes arbor-tristis | reverse complement strand
CCGGGCCCCCCCCCCCCCCGCCCCAAAAAAAAAAAAAAAACAATTTTCCCATCTTTACTTGATTGTAGACCTCAACCGTAAAGGTGTAGTTCAAATCCCTGAAACATGAGTGTGATCGATATATTGACTCGTGTGGACTCGATCTGCAAGAAGTACGAAAAATACGATGTCGAGAAACAGAAGGAATCCAACATCTCAGGCGATGACGCTTTCGCCCGCCTTTACGCTGAAGTTGAG
The DNA here is from genome assembly GCA_963692815.1 of Nyctanthes arbor-tristis. Taxonomy (NCBI): domain Eukaryota; kingdom Viridiplantae; phylum Streptophyta; class Magnoliopsida; order Lamiales; family Oleaceae; genus Nyctanthes; species Nyctanthes arbor-tristis. The sequence continues at coordinate 14,810 of CAVNYN010225435.1, read as the reverse complement.
TCCGACATTGAGGCCGCACTTCAGGTTTTGTAATTTCACGTTTAGACCCTTTGCTGTGATTTTCAATAATTTCTGAACTTTATGTTGATTTTGTTTGTTGCTTATTTTGTAATTTAATTTTGGCAGAAAGCGGAGACGGCTTCAAAAGAAAGTAATAGGGCATCCGTCGTTGCGATCAATGCGGAGATTCGGAGAACTAAGGCCAGATTACTTGAAGAAGTTCCCAAATTGCAGAGGCTAGCTGTTAAGAAGGTTTGATTTGCTTGCTTTTTTTCCCCTCCCTCCTGGGTTTGCTATGTCCTTTTTGATTGAGTTATTATTAGTTTTTTTTTTTTTTTGATAACATTTTCCCCCAGTTACGATTTACAACGTGAGAGATTTAGGGGAGTGATGTTGACTCGTGTATGGGTTGCCTGTACCAGTAGGACAAACTAGTTTTAAGCACACAATTAAGTGGGTTCTTTCTTTTATTTTACAACCTATCTGATACCTTGTTCTCTTTATTTCTGGTTTTATTCTTGCGATGAGAATTGTTATCTCAGATTTGTTTCTAAATTGGAACTTAAGATATAAGGAATTTCACATTTTTTTGAGGTGAGGATTATTATAGAGGTTTCCCTTTAATGGGTTTATCATCCACTATACCTCTGCAGCCTAATAGATCCAGCGGGAAATTTCTGCTAATGAGTTTCTTCAGTTTAGGAAGGTAGGGAGGGAGATAAAAATCAAATAGCCTTGCAATTGTCATCATCAGAATGTTGCAGCCTTGGAGCCGGAAAATTTTTGAAAGACAGAAGGGAATGGGGTAGGAAAGATAGGGACATATGGTGTGGAAGATTGTAAGGTTTTGTATTCGTGGTTTTGATATTTTAATAAAGTGCTATTCTAAAGTCTTGCGTCATAAAAAGAAAAAGAAAGCAGATTTATTGGTTTCAAGAAGGATATACATATTAACGCTAATATACAACTAAGCCTCGCCTGACGTGCCTTGAGGCATGCACCTCACTCGACAAAGTGCATGCTTCATAAAAAAGTTGAGCCTCAATGTGAAAGGCAGGCTTCAAGGTAGGATTTAGCATCAACTTTTCATCCCATGAATGTGCCGGTGAACCTCCATCCAGGTTTCATCTTTGCCTCTAGTGAACAGCTCCTTCATCTTAAATAAATGCAGAGGATTCTTCTTCACAGAAGTCCAAAGAATCCCTGAATTTCGTTTCTGCTTTCTAGAATTTAAGAATGGCAAGATTCCCTTGGAACATGGGAAATGTACCTGAGCCAACATCCTTCGAGGTTTTGCCTTTACTTCAGATGTGTTGTTGTTTACTCTCACAGAAGAGGGCTTCCTTTAGAGAAGCTTGAAGATTCCCTATCAGACTTCTCTTTAGTTTTCTAGAGTTAAAGAATGAGAATTTGATTCCAACATGTTTCCCTTCTGATTCGAGTCCGAGTCCGAGTCCGTATGCAAACCCACAGCCAATCAACAAGTGTTCCCAAGAAAGTCAAAAACCCAGAAGTTGCACCGGAAGTGGAACTTGACGAACACAAATTGTAACACTCGTAACAAGATTAAAAGCCCAAAAAAATCTCGCTGGAGAACGTGGAATCAAATCACCATCAAACTCATGATTTAAGATTCAAGAGAATTCACCTCTACTGGAGAAATACACAATTGTGCCAAAAACTACAGGGCTTGAATAATATTCAATACAATGAAATTGTCATTTAAATAGGAAAAGACATAAGCTAGACTAATCAGGAAATAATTAAAATCAGAAAACTAAAAGAAAAATGAAGGAAATTAGAAATTCGAGAATTGCGGCCCATGTGGCCGCATTGTTTAGCATCGGCTGCTGAATTGTTACGCCATTGTGGCCGCATAAGGTGGAGGGCCGCTGCATCTAACAGTCTGCCTCTTTGAAACTGCGTCACTGATCAGCCGCTTTGCTTTGTTTCGTGCAGCCGCATGGTTGAAGTTGGCTGTTTCCAGAAATTGCAATTTAGTTCTTGTGTTTTTGCAGCCTGGTTTAATTCAGTCTCTAACTTTTTGAACACGCCAGTTTGATCCTTCAATTGACTTTTTTGCATGTTTTATGCCCGGATCTTCCATCGTGGTCTTGTTTTTGGGTCTCCATTGATACGAATTGATCATCCGATAATTTTGGAATCTATTCGTTTTGGCCCCCGTACTTCGGATCGTAAGGTTTTCCAAATTTCCTAGGCCAAAAAAGTTAAGACAGTGAGATATTAGCGGAATGAAATTTTGCATGCCTGGCCAAACCTGTTATGAATGAAGGCCTTGGAAGGTCCAATAAGTTTGCTTTAGCTAGAATTTTTAGCTTCTGCGTTATCTTACTTCAATTTATGATTCCTTTATCTCAACAGTTACTTCGGACTGTGCTACTTTAAAAATTGAAATCCAAGATCTTTGAACATTTTGTATTATAAGAACTCTGCAACTTGCAGCACTGTGTTTTTTATCTAACAAAACCTGTGATATTGCGTACAATGTTATATATGGCAATGATAGTGACAGGAAATTGCCTGCAACTTCTCTGTGTGCAATAAAAGAAACCTAGAAATATCAACTAGCAATCGAATCCTTGAGTGGAAGTATATTTGATGGTAACATCTTTTTATAACAAAATTCTGGGAATTTCATCCTGATAACCCTTTGAATAGGTTGGCGTTGGTGAGGCTTGAAGAAAACCAGGAGGGTACTTTATCTGGGTAAATTTAGACAATCATGTGGACCCAGTCATTGTGGCGTGTTTCTTTAATAAATATCGATAGTTAGACAGAGTAAGCATTTTGCGCATCTAAAATTGCTTTTTAAGGTGCTTGAGCCTGCCTTTCTGTCCATGAATTATGATGACTCATTTTCCAGTGCAAGGTTGATTTGTCTCTTGTTTTTCTTGCTGTGGGATTGTTGCTATTGTTTAGCCCTGTGTTTACTCCTTTAATAAGCGAGTATTAGTTTGATATGGTGGAGTTAGCTTTTATGCTGATGGTGGTTGAAATTGCAGGTTAAAGGACTCTCTGGAGAAGAACTTGCTGCACGTAATGATTTGGTCCTTGCATTACCTGATAGGATTCAAGCCATTCCAGATGGCACTGCTACTGCTCCCAAACAATCTGGATTCTGGGGGTCTTCAGCTCCCCGCACAGAAATTAAATTTAATTCAGGTGGTTGTTTGATATTTGTGGTATATTAGTTTTGGCTTGTTAACTTCTTTTCTCGAGAATCATCAGCTACTGTTTGTTGTTAACTTATGCATTGAACTTGAATCCTAGATGGACGGTTTGACAGTGACTACTTTCAGCCTACTGAAGGGTCAAGTCAGTTCAGGCAAGAGTATGAAATGCGTAAAATGAAGCAGGCACGTGCTTAGGCAGTTTTTGACGCGTGTAGGATTGAGTTGTAATGCTTTCTAGTTTTAAAAATATCAGATCCTTATTGTCTTATGATGTCAACTTGATGCAGGACCAAGGTTTAGATACGATAGCAGAAGGTTTGGATACATTAAAAAACATGGCTCACGACATGAATGAGGTAATCTCTCTTCAGTTCTTTCTTCTTTCTCTTTTCCTTTGTTTTCCTTTCGTTTTTCTTTTTTTTTTTCCCGTCCTTTCTTTTCCCTGTTTTCCTGCTTTTTAATTGTTCCTCTAATATTCTTGCATAGCAAATTACAATTCTATGATTTGTGCAGGAGTTGGATAGGCAAGTACCTCTTATGGATGAAATTGATACCAAGGTTAGAAATTGTTGCATTATAATCTTCTAAATTTGAAATAGCAATATATACGCCCACACACAGCGATGGCTTAGCTTTTTGAATCGATTAGCCAGTGTATCATTCTGTCATTGATATATCTATTGCTTCACTAAATAATAATGCATGTTCCTGGATCAATATATACTCATTCACATTCTGATATGCATGCGAGTGGCACAGACCTAATTTCTCAACTCGTTCGTCAATTAGATTTCACATGAGATTAAAACAGCAGTCAGCAGGATTTTTTACTAGAACACTTTCATCAGTGTCTTCTTTACATAGTTGCTTAACTTCTTTAGTTGCTTAAGATGTCCCTCGTATTTTTAGATGGGAAATGCTCTATTCAGTACCATCCTTGTTGCAAGTGAGCAGTATTTAATCTTCTGGGAATGAGAACTCCTAAGCTATTATGTTGCTTACAGGTGGACAAGGCAACTTCTGACCTTAAGAATACCAATGTCAGATTGAAGGACACTGTTAATCAGGTGAAAATATTCTCACTTGCAACTATCAGTCGCTCAGCTTGTTGCTTGAACTGCACTATTAGCTGTATTTAACAGCGCTTTGTTTTGTTTCAGCTGAGATCTAGTCGAAATTTTTGCATTGATATCATTTTGCTGTGTATAATTCTTGGAATTGCAGCCTATTTGTACAAGTAAGTTCTCACTTTTGTTATCATTCATGTGTATACTTAAGTGAATCTCAGGACTTCCCTCTATTCCGCGCTCATACCATGAACATTCAAGTAGAAGTTAAACAACATCAAGTTTTTAACGAGCTAAAGAATTGAAGAATAAATATATTTCTGATGCATTTTATGGTTTTGCTTCGGCATATGTAGCTTGATGAGACTTCTGCTAATGTTTCTTAAATAGAAACACGTGCTGATGAAGTGTTATCTTGCAGTGTGTTGAAGAAATAGATGCTGGTTGGAGGCTGCCTGGACCAACACGTCTGTGTATGAAGTCTTTCGTATTGTTTCAACATATGAATTATTGCCATGTTTCTTTGTATAATTCATCTGAGTTTCATGTTTGCTTAGCTTCTTTGAAAAATGTGTCCATGTTCTTGGAAAAAAGAGATGGGACCATTGAGGCCTAGAAGACAAATTTCTTCCTTTTATCTCATTTGATTGGATTTTGTGGTTCAACATCAATTCAACTCCTCGTTTCCTAGTTTTTGCGCTGTAGATTCCATTCTCAGTCAAGTTCTAGATGCCTATCTCTTTCTAAAGAATCAATGGTAATGCCCATAGCTCCGGATTCCCAATGCGTGTTTAATATGCCACAATTTTATTGCGCCAGCATATTGATTTGTCCTTAATTACGGTTCTAGAGAAACCATTGTAACTAATGGAGATTTTCTAGGATCTTATGAGCAGGAATATGGAGAAGCAATATGGGCAGGAAAATTGGTTTGGAGTCTTGACATTTGCTGTGTTGGAGGAGGGTTTCAAACTTAACTAATAATGGGGTTTTTGGCCATTCTTAACAGTGAAAAGTAAATATGCTGCTTATTCGTGTCACATTTTGTGAACGCCATTTTATGGATCGCATTGTTTTGTGATTTTAGTGACTGCTTCAATGGATTTCATTGCTGGGAAATCTAGTTCCCTTGTATGAATCCTCCGTACTGTTGGTGTTACGTGTCTATGATGTGTGTTCCGTAGAGAAAAGGGGAGGATCCCCTATTATTATTATTTCAATCCATACAAGTTATTTTCGTTGATGATGCTGAAGTCGAACCTGCATGGGTTGTATCTATATGGAGTATTCTTGATCATGATGCTTAGAGTTGACCTCTTAAGCTATGGCTCACTCTATTAATGGTTTGGCATCTTCCCATAGTACATTCAAGTGTATTATTATTTTACATTGCAATGCAGGTAGATCATCCTCATGAGATTGGGGCACCCATATTGCTTGGATTCTAGTACTTCGATTCCATCTCTTTGGAGCTTTATAGAAACGAGATTTAAATTTGTGTGAGAATGTGTGATGGAAATGTAAATAAAGATAATTGGGATATGTGAAATTTTGTTTTTCTGTAGAGAATGTGTTGTTAGTATTAAATTATTTGCTTTATGTAAAACCCTAGAGAACAACCTCACGAGGATACGACTAGGCAAGTCTACTAGCGCAACAGAATTATTTGTTATTCGTATTAGGAAAATTCTAATTGGACAAAAGAAGGGACAAAAAAGGTGGCAAAATGAACAAGTGTCTTAAGTAATTAGTGTTGATGTAAAAGTGATGTGATGTATTGAAAAATAAGATTGTGTCATGTGTCAGTTTTGTTAGAATTTTTGTATATATCTTTGTTTAAATAGTATAATTCTTCGTATGATAATGAAAATGGTATACTTAGCATTGGATGCCATCTCCTTTATTGACTTCCACGTGCATGGTCCGACAAAAATACATTTCTTACGCTGAGCGGCGAATTAGCAACTTAACCTTATTTCTTGGGTTTCTATGTGGTTATGAGATATCCGATAAAGTGAATTCGAGATTAACTTGAATGAATTTTGTATTATTATTGTATTAAACTAGTCTCTCTTTGGTATTTTGGTTAATGAATTTTTCTGAGAAATCCACACGGGCTCATTAGCGTTAAAGGAAACCCACAAGTGGTTTTTGTGAATTTTGAGAAACAACCGTGGTTTCCTATGATGAGGACTCTTCAATAAGGAGCTCGCGTTGGTTCGTTAGAAAAATTCACTATGTTCATAGTTTTGAGTGATTCTTCAGTGTTGGCATGCATTAAATGTGAATGTACTCTGTCACAAGATGGCATTACCATCTTTCATGGTGTGGATGTTCAATAAGAAGAAGCCATCTGATTAGTTGACATTCAATAAGAAGAAACCACCTAATTAATTGACCTTCATGTAATGAGGATATGTAATTTTGAGGTCCAAGATGGTGGTAGAGAGAACATTGTACACTTTATTGAATGTAGATGGACCACAATTTTGATGAAACTACTACGTCAGTCTATTGTCTAATTTAAGTCTCTATTAGCTAATTGATTTTTAGTTCGATTTAGAAATAGATCAATGAAAGTGTGTGGCACACATTTGTTTTGCACTTGAGCCTTATGAAATTTTTGAATGTAATACATTTTACCTACTTTCCTCATTTAAAAAAAAAAAAAAACATTTGACCTATTTTGCGTTAAATACCACTCCCTCTATCCCATAAAAATGGTTTTATAGCATTTTCACATAGTTTAAGAAAGCCCAATTCATGTATTTGAAAAAGTGAGATTTTCGAACATTTTTCTTAATATATCCCATTTAATCATTATCCAACTTTATTAGTTATTATTTGTTAATATCAATGCACATTAAATAATGGTATATAAGAAAATTAAAAAACCCGTTAATCAAAGTGGACAATAGTGTGTGACAAATAAAAAAGGAAATTGAGACTATTTTTATGGGACGGATGGAATAATAATTTGTGTTGATGATGATTCTAGGTACTTTGAAAATGAAAAATTGAAGGTAGCTTTAAGGAGTGTGATAATAATTACTTTTCAACCCACGATCTGCTAAAGGAAAAACATCTGTAAAAACTTGGTTATGTAGTGGGAAAATAAAAAAGAAGGAATCTGTGTAACGTATAAGGTGCTAGTGATGTCGTATGTGGTCGGAGTTGGACGTATCAATTCCCTTTTCAATTCTTGCGATGCTGGGCTGCCTATGTTGTGGCAATGGCAGTTGAATATGTTTATTTAAAGAATAAATTATTATAATTATAATTTTCTTGGACTGGTCTATTGTTTTTTGGTTTTGCTAGTCGTGAAAGTTTATGGTACTTTAAGAGTAATGAATTTGATGCTCCAATCAAGCGAGGCACTTACAAGTAGATATATGGGTCAGTTTATTACTTAATAATTGGGGCACTAACATATAGATATAGATCTTCTCCAAAAAAATGGAAAAACGAAAAATGATATAAAAGTCCAGTTTATTATTAATAATAATTCTGTTCCTTAAGTTATATCTATTTATCTTGTTTCTATTCACTAAGAGTACCGAGCCTTTTGTGCTCATTAACTATTGAAAATTTTTCCTTGCTTAGTACTCGCATTTTGGGAGCTCTAATTATAGGACAAGGAGATCTTGAGTTGCTAATCAAGTTAAAATGTAACCGTGAAACGTACTTACACATTAGTAAATGAATCTCTTCCAGAGTGTGTTGCACAATGTCATGACATTTAGGAAAGTGTTAGTTTCACATATCGTCTTCAACAATTGGGGTTAGTATCGATCGGGTTCTTAACTTCTTTTTTTTTTTGGGAACCCCATGGTCCCCAACCTTTTATTAATTCCCACATATTGTCATTTTTTACGGTTTCTGTCAATTTCATTGTTAACTTTTTGATTGAATTACTGTTATGTCTCTTATCATGTTGAATTAAGAAATAAAAATTTTTAAAGTATAAAAAAATATAAAAACTTAAAAAAAAAAGGAAGAAAAAGAAGAAGAAAAGGGGGGACGGGACTCCCCTCTTTTGGCAGACGGAAAGGGAGGGTGGGGAGTCTCCCCCCGTGCTGCCATAAATGGCAGCAAAAGGGAGGGCTTTTACTATTTTTTTTAAATTTTTATTTCTTAATTTAAAATGATAAGTGGTACAATAGTAATTTACTCAAAGAGTTAATGGTGAAATTGATGGAAAACGTAAAAAAGGATTATATGTGCGAATTAATAAAATGTTAGAACCCAACGGGTTTTAAAAAAAAAAAAGTTAAGAACCCAACTGATACTAACCCTCAAAGTTTGGGGACGATATGTGAAATTAACCCTTTAGGAAACTTAAATGTAAGAATGAGACTAATCTACTTATAATTGCAATAGACTGGTTGGAATAATCATTTATATTTGCTTTCATTAATTTGTAGAGGAGACTTATGCAAAAATTATCCTGGTTTAACTCATTAATAACTTCTGTGACTCGTAAAATATAGAAATAAAAATTATTGAAAAATTATTGGAAGCTATTTTGCATTTTCAAAAGTCATGCCAACTAAACGGCTATCTTGAAAGTATCAACCGGAAGATGCTGGCTGCACGTTATATTGCCTTTGCACCTCTCCAAGTTTTCTTTCATTTTCCCACCCTTTTTTCCTTCTGTTATTTTCCAAACAAATATGGATTGAGCCATTTGTTTGCATTTATTTATTTAAGGGAGTTTACTTTTATTTTCATTTCCATGTAATTTCATAATGCTTTGTTTTTGAGAATTTGGTGTTAGCAGAACACGATTATTCTTTAATTGATTTTCCTTTTATGTTTATTCACCATTGTATTTTATTTCTGTTACGATTAATTCAGAATTATTAATTTTTAAGCTTTTTTCACATTTAATTTTTTTATTTCTTCTAGAACAAATAAAATATTACTAGTTACCGTTACCAACCATCATAAATGCTGTAACAATGTTAATGCTATAGTGCGCCACAAGCTAAAAATCCACGACGTGGGTTGGGGAGGACGGAGAGCGTACTCCTGAGTAACACGAAATAATATAATATTAACTAAGATTTTGTAGAAATATCCAAGTGCATGGAGCCAAAAGCACTTATATTAGTTGTACGTATAATTATTGTGGCATGTAGTACATATTAGTTTTGATCACCTACTTCATGTGGGTAGATTAAAGTCTATCTCTTTCTATATGGCATATCATGTAGGAGGTAGATTTTAATCTACTCATATAAGGGTGGGTGATAAAAAATATAGTACATATACTTTATTGTATAAACAACACGTTTTGGTTCAATTATTTTACATTAAATTATTAATTATTAAAGAGTTGGACCGACCACCTTCAAAAGTCAGCTCTAATTGGCAATTCCCTTGTAAATCCAAACCTGATCATTGTTGTGAATGAACCACATTTTTACTCTCACATTTTGGCTGATCTCAAGTATAATTGATTTTGCTTGTAATTGTGTGACGTTATTAATCACAATGAGATTGTAATTAAAATCTAAAAATAATCTAACACTAGATAGTAATGTGGATTATGTCAATCGATGATATTATACCACATCATTTGTCTAGTGTCATTACGCCACCAGATGTGTAGCGCTTGATCAAAATCAAACAAAAACCTACAACAGATATTACAGGTCTTAAATATAGAGTTATGTTATGAGACCTTTGGTCATCTCCAACCATGCACAATAAACGCACGGTACGGAAAAGCCATTTCCCTTTTTTTTATTTATTTTATTCTAGTTTTTTACTTTCATTTTTTTTTTCTTTTTATTCTAGATTCTCTCCTTTTAATTATGTTAATGGTTTTCTTTCGAACTCTTGCAAGCGATTGCGCCCTTACAGACCTTTTTTTTTCAATCTAGATTATTCTCTAATTCGGTTGTTGTTAACATATTAGTTTGTAAGAAAACAAATGAAAATAATTTGTGAGACCATAAACACAAAGAAAATGACATTCTATAAAATTTACTTCAATGTAAATTGTTTAAATGTCTCTTTAATTGCGTTTGCTTATTAACAAGGTACATATGTAACATCTCACAAGAATTTAACAATGAATTAAGCTATATGATAATTATTTTGATAATAATTGAATAATGACCTAAAATACATTGTAATATTACTTATGTGACACCCAAAGAAAAAATTGTAGTTTTTGATTAACATAAATCAAAGTATGGTGACTTAATTATAAGGCGACACAAAAGAGAAAGATTTATTGAGCAATAAACGAATGAACCCTATTAAGCCACATTACCTCTTCCAACATCGAGTTGTGCCACTTGTCGTGCTCTGATTGGTGGAACTCAAATAAGAATTAAAAACAACTAAATCCTAACTAATATAAATAGGCTAAAAGCTCCCCCAAAGTTTTCCAAAAGCCCTCAACCCATCATATCCTCTCTCGCCCTCTCTACGTGCATACATATCTTGCTTCTTGGTGAATCACAAGCCTTTCATATATATGTAAAAGAGAAAATTCATCCATAGATGGTATAGAGAGAGAGGGAGAGGAAAAGTACCATAAAAATCTATCAAATACTTAGTTTTACACATGAAAAGGGCTTCTTTCCATATATAAGAGGATCCCAACTTAAAGAACCACTTTGAGTGAGGAATATTAAGGTTTTAGAAGCACTTTTCCACTTAAAATTAACGAAATCTTTGGCAAATCCTTGAAGTCGGTAACTGATACTTTGATTCCTTTTCTTTTGTTCATAAAGTTTCATGAGATATGCACGGATTTTTTATGCCTCATCATTATAATTGGTTTATTATATTTAAATCAGTAGTTAATACTCTACATGTTTTGCTTTGTTATGTGGTAATTTTTGTGATAATATGATCATGTTATGTGATTTTGATCATTGGTTATGTGGTAATGTTTGTATTATGATCATACTATGTGATCTTGGTCATTTTGAATCATTGAATCTTGTGCGCACTATAGATAGAAGTTTAATTAGTGATAGAGCTCTCTTGTGCATCCAAAAGTTTTGTGCATTCAATGATTTTTCTTAAAAATGCATTTCTTCAATGAAAAGTGAATCAAATATTATATTACTCACTGAGTATTTTGTATTCACTCCCATTTCCTTTTCTTCAACCTTGTAGATGACTGAACCCAAGATATTGGCCAAGCAAGCCGGGAGTTATAGCATACCAGCAGAAGGAAGTAAAATTGTGCATGTAGAAGGAAGCTGTCTTTAGAGTTATGAGAATATATTTTAGCCCACCTCTCTATAGATCTATATGGATATATATATATGTATATATTTGAGACTTATCATATGTAAGCCGAACAACAATTTGTTCTTTTTATACGTTTCGTTCTTGCTATTTGTGAAGAAGCTTCCACTAACAATATGTTAACAAGTAAAAAAGGCATAGAATTAGCGGGGCTTGATAGCACAGTTATTTATTCATTAGAATATGCTAATAGTTAGATATTAAAGAAAAAAAGAAAAATTTTGTTATGGAGAAGATATAGAGTATGTGAGTTCGAGAGATTTTTTAAAATAAAGTATGATGTATTATATTTTAAAGTATTAGTGCTGTAAAATAGAGCATGATAATTGGGATGCCGTCATGGCACCGTCTCTCGACATGAATGCATATTTGACAACTGACACCATAGGAAGTCAATTACATTTTTTTGTCAGTTTATTTAAATTACATTTTTTTGTCAGTTTATTTAAAAAGTGGATCAGCAGATAGCGTTATAATATATTTTACTTTTTGGAAGTTTTAATTAAATATATTTTTACTTTTTAGATTACGTAACAAAATATGAAGTGGACTAAGTGGTAATTAATTTTGATAAAACGCTAAACATCTTGTGCCTTTATAACACCAGAAGACGTCTAGAACTTAAACCCCAATAGTGGCAATACTTTCACATTTCAAGAGAACCACGCCGAATTTGCCGAATTTGACATTGGCAGAAATGAGTCGAGAGTCGACACGGTAGACCGATTGTAAGCAACGGAGAAGTTTGAATGTTCATTCAGTTATCTATCGTCAATCATAATCACATCTATCGTCAGGTATGATGGGTTGGTGCCTAATCAAATCTAATTATGAATAAATAAATTAAGCTGTCTCCAGTGCTCTTTATCAACCACAAATTCGCATTCTTTGGAATGATAATAATGATAATAAATAAATGGTACATCTCGAGTAGGAATGACAACGGAGTGGCTGGGCAGATATGCCTTCTCCCAACCCTTCCCGCGTTAAGGAAACTCCCACTCCGTACCGGATTGAATCGGGTACAGCGCGGGGGAGGTTTGAGATGGGTAAAAGAAAAATACCCATTACCTATTGTAACACTCTGAGAAAAATTCAAAAATTTCATAGTGATATCTCTGGATAATAATTAGCTCACTTCTTACGTAGTATCCAACTAATAGCAATCAATAAATAAACTTGGTAATTGAGTAATAAATTATGACATTTTCTAAGACTTTATAAATAAGTTTACCTTGACAAAAAAATGAAAGGATAGATTTAGTTTAATATTAACTATTTTATTGGTTGGTAGGATGGCCCTAGGAATGATAAAGTGTATCAGGTAATGAATTTGGGGCTAAAAGATATTTGAACCAAACATGCAACGCTTATATTAGTAGAGTAGAAAGTACAAGGACCTAATCATAGAATACATTAAATTCAAGGGCTCATTAAGCAATAAAGAAAAAAATCTAGAGACACTTGTACTCATTGGGAATTCCTCACATGAGATAAATCAAAGCACCCTTGGCAACTTGATTTGTGGAAATGAACTCTTTTGCCTCCAATTGGACTCATTCTTACTGGTTAATTATAAATTATCTTGGGACATTTTGATATTTTATCATAGGTGGAACCCAAGAATTTTTGGGAAATAGTTAAGCAAAATTGGTCCATAAATTGAGCAAAGTCTTAAACACCTCCAAAAAACCTTCAAAAGCACTCTTTTAACTCTTCAAATAGAACCTGTTCCATATACACATAGAACCCTCATTCTAAAGAATATTTTGCTTGACTATACCAAAAATTTAGAGGTATTTTGTCACTCACAAACATCCACTCATTTTAAAGACATAAAAGTTAAAGTGAGTAATTCCTAACTTTGGTTTTCTTTAGCATGCATAAGTTTCAAGCGAGTTAAAAGCATGTGTTTTGGAAATTATTGAAATGTTTTCTTACATAGGGATTACTAGAGTCTCTCTACCCATTTTGTATTATTTGCTTTGATTTAGATCGGAAGAGCACACGTCTGCAAGATAGGATGAGTAGTATGGAAATTTGCTATGGAGTAATGAATGATTGACAATCCGGTAAAGACTAACCAGAAATTTGTTATGAATCTATTATATTGTCATTGCCATCTTGGTATTTGAAAGGCAATAAGGCGTCACGGGTAGTAGGAATTTCTAGTAATTAGGGCCCTATAATGTATTCAAAAGGTTTATACATTCTAATGTTTCTTAAGTTTGTGACATGGAAAGATTGTTATAACATTATGGCAAACCAAAATTACTTATTACTCACAGAGTATTTTATACTCATTTAGTGTCATTCACCTTTTTTTTATAGATGATCTACCGAAGGACTTATAAGAGACAAGCCGATGATTAGAGATTATCCCATGATATAAGTATGATAATGCATGTGATTGAGACCGACCTTTGGGCTTACTATGAGGATGCATCAGAGTTCTGGATGTATTTAGGGACTTCGTATGAGTATAATATATATTGTGCCTACACTTTTACCCTCCTTCATTATGATAAGATTTGGAAAGATAAGCCAATATTTTTTGTTTCATTTTAATGCAATACTAGCCTAGAAAAGAAAGAGGGATGGGAAAATATATGTATGAATGTATGAAGTGTAATGTAATGCAATGTAATGTAATGGCATAAGTAAAACTTTTGTTTAGGTTGGAGTTCTCATTCTCCATGTAAAGACCCCCAGTCATCTATACGGTTAGTTAACGAATAAAATAGTTTTTATGTAATGAGTTGTGTTGCTTGTGTTTACTATGACATTAACCCTTGGTAAGCTTGTTACTACAAATACTTTCAAGTGCAACCATTCATGTAATTAAATTGATAAACACGAGAAGCAATTCTTGTAACATGGACTTTAAAATGTTTCTAAAAGTATAAACAAGCTTTTGAAATGAAAAGATTTTTCATGAATAATATCACCACATAAATGAAAACTTATGAAATTTGTTTGATTGACATGTCACGACTCTCGTTAACCTTTGTTCTATTAAAAGTCTATAAAAGCTTCTGTCATCACCTAAAGAAACAACTTAACATTATAAGATCAATAATGGGAGTATAACACTCGTTCCGTTAAGAAAATCTTTAAAAAATTAAAAAAAAGTAGAAACTACATGAAAAAAACCATCTAAATTATCATGCATCAATCCTAAATTAGTTTGTCTTGAATTAATTTTTGCTATTTTAAAGAAGTATAAAGTCTGCTAAAAATTTAACAAAAAGAAAATTAGACAAAGCGGTTAAGG
>CAVNYN010225433.1:0-36734 GCA_963692815.1 Nyctanthes arbor-tristis | reverse complement strand
TTGGATTACAAACTTTTTGTGCGCTATTAACTTATTTTTTGTAATTCAAATATTATATATTTTTTAATTTTTATTTAATAATTTTGATTTTCTTTTTTCTCTGACGATATTCTTTAATTGTATCCTTTCGACGTACAAATTATTTAATCTTAACTGATTATAATTATCTATATAAATTAAGTATGATTTTAACTAAATTAAAAATGTTATTCCCATTTTTATAAATTAAAAGAAAATGAAAAAGTATAAGAAGATAGTTTCCCCCAAATTCAGGGGAAAATGTTTCCCCCAAATATAGGGGAAACTCTTGGATATGCCCTAAGAGTTTGTTTGATTCTTTTTTTCAACATATATTATGATTTCACCTACGATTGATTTGACAACTGCTCATTTATAATCATAAATTTCAAATTTTCAGTAAATCTATACAACTTATTTCATCTCATTATAATTTCTTATTATAATTCAATGTCAATAATGAGAATCAAATAGCCACTAAATCTGTATGTTGTTTTTAATGTTGTCACACATGATGAAGAAGGTTTAATGCACAAAATGTGCACGGGAGGAGATATGTAGATACATAGCTTCAATTTTCCATCACGCATTTATTTTCTTGCTTATTTTTTTCTTTGTATTCATTTTTTCAATACAATATCCATGACAATGTCTACCGGACATTGTGAAGCACATTATGCAGGAAACATGGAAAATAAAGAGAAAAAAAACGTAAGAAAGAAGGGAAAGCCCCGAGAGGGAATTGAAGTTATAAGTCTATCTCTCTCCTCCCATACACATTTTGTACATTGGAGATGCTCTTAGAGTAGTAATGACTGTCTGATTCTCATTATTGATATTGGTTTATGATGAGAAATTATAATGAGGTGAAATGAGTTGTATAGATTTAATAGAAGTTTAAAATGAGTCGTTCTAAATGAGTAGTTATCAAATCAGTGGTTAAATCAGTAGTCTGTGAAATTATAAAAAGAATTGATAAAGAGAATCAAACAAACTCTAGAAATTTTCCCAGTATAGTGTGCAAGAAGCAAATTTACTACCCGTCATTGACGAAGCTGAACAATTTTCAAAGCTTGAGCAATTATAGCGTGTTTAATTTAAATTTTTTTAGAATTGATTTTGTAAAAGGGTGATTTTTTGAGAGGATGTGTAATTAAAAAGTAAGAAAAATACAAATTGACATGTAAGATTATTTAATGAATGTGTGGTTAAAAATGAATTTAAATGAGAATTGATTTTAAAAAATATCTAATATCAAACATGATGTTGCGAATAGTTGTCTTCATAAGAAAACATTATGTTGTTATCTACTGATATTCACTCATCCAATTTCATGAACTTGGATATCATTACATGAGTTCGGCTACAAAAATAGATAAGGCTCCTTTTAAGGAGCTTATTGATCACGTGGTATGAATCTAACAAAAGTAGCCCCACATTTTGTGGGGCTGCTTTTGTTAGAATCATGTCACGTGAGGGTAAGGCTTTTTTTTTAAGGAGCATTTATCTATCTTCTTAGAAAATTTCATCATTACATATATCTTGCTAATGTCTAAAATTTTATAATGAGAAATGTGAAACGAAAAGAATGAAAAATTAATATGATATATTGTGCATAACAATGTAATAAAAAATGAGCAATATTGCAAGTTTTGGAGAATAGTTTGGTTTTTTTTCTTAAAGAGAATAGTTTTGTAAAGTAATATTTATTTAACGAATAGTCTAGTTGCGATTCGAATTGTATTACAGTGGTTGGATGTTTAAATTTTCAAACAGAAAACTCAAGTTCGAATTATACATATTCCTCTCTGAATTTTCCTGATCTCCTCTATCTCCTCCTTGTATTAATAAAAAGAAAAAAAAAATTAATAGTCCAGCACTTATATGCTGGTATGAGTCATTTTTAAGAACTTTCCGGAAGTTTTGTTAAAAAACTTTCCACATATGTGGCACATGAATACATGTCACATAGATTTAAAATACACATGACCTTCAATTTAAAATACACGTTGTCTGCATTATGTATGTCACATGAGTGAGAAGTTTTTTAATAGAACTTTCGAAAAGTTTTTGAAAATTTTCTATGTTACATATCAGTTGATTAATGTGTAAAAATAAGGGAGAAATATGGGACAATAGGCAAAGGTGATTATTTTTTGTTGATCGACTTATTCAACTTATTGATTGATACGTAATCTTATTCAACCCAAGGAAGAAAATCAAAATTTTAAATGACCTTGAAATTTTAGTTTTACATTTTGGCCTATTGAAGTAGTGAATTGAACATAAATTTTAGTTTTACATTTTACATTTTACATGTCGCTAATACCCAATTAGCTTTACTTAATTGAACATACAAATATATATTTTCTGTAAATTTGTTGAGTTCAAAGTTCAAACAACAAAATAATAATTTTCGATTTTCCCATAAAAAACTCTCATTTTTCAACTTAAATTATTAATTTGTCACCTAATCATTAATTTTTTGTTTTTAACTTATATATAGGCCTTCCTTTGCTTGTTCTTTAAGGTGTACAAGAAGTTCATTACGTCCGACAACTTAATTGCCTTGTGTCTAGGGGACATCCTATAATTTTTTACACATTTTCCTCTACTAAAATATTTACTTTTCAAAATTTTTAATATTAGATTTACATTTCCTAGATTTTGAATTTTTGACCACACGAGTGGAATAGGGTCCCACACCCATATTTTCATACATACAAGATTTACAGTTTAGAAAAGTCTAGCTTATGTAAACTATTATATGTTTTTATTTACAAGAATCGATCACTTGAACATTGATGAGACACACAATAATGAATGGTATAACTGAAGTGTAGAATCATATCTTTTATAATAAATCAATTTTAAACTAATTTTAATAATTTTTTTTAAAGGAGGAAGGTTCATTGTATATTTTGGTTAACAAGTGAACAAAGCCAAATTGGCATAAAATCCACCCAAGTCTACGATAGAAAAGATGACAGTGAAAATTTCGCAATGGTATGAGCAACCGAGTTTTTTTAATGGGGAACATAGTTACATGAACCACCACCACAATCTTGAAGCAATGCAACAATCCTACTGAACAATGGGGCAAAGGGATGAAAATTGAAATCCCCATGAATTGCTGAAACTAGTTGGAGTGAATATGTTTCAACCGCCTCCACCCAAAGATTGTGCTCCTTAGCTAGTGCAAGCCCCTCCAAGAGTGCCATGGATTCCGCTGGTAGTACATCCAGTTTCCCCGGAATTGCAAGAGCCTTGACCAAGATCACCGATCCATTCTCATCACGAACAACTATCCCGACAGAATAATATTCTTTCCCATCTTTTACAATTGCATCAACATTTAATTTCAAATTTCCAGCTGATGGCTTCTCCCATTTCTCATGAACAAGATTAGTATTATGTTAAGGTTTGTTTTTCATCATATAGGATTCCAAAAATTGATCAATAAGTTGAGCAATACTTTTAGAGTCCTTTTTAGTGACTATTATTGGCGTGTCTTTTTTTGAGATGATGTCAGCACAACGATTTTATCTTCGTTGGGGATCACGCTCTTGTGGGTAGTCCCCGCAAGATTTTGTAAATTCCTTTGCGAGAATCACATCTCGATCGATCTGTAAATTTTGGCCTCATGAGCATTATTGTTTTAAGGGTGATCCATGATACTACTTGACGTGTGATTGCATCAACAACCATTTATGGGTGAGGTGAATTGAATGAAACCATTTATTATAAACAGTTGCCAAACAAAACCATAATTGTGTGTTCATCTAATCATAAAAGCTTATTATTAATTTTGGATTAGAATCTCTTTCTCCTGCCCGAACTCAACTGGCACTAGAGGTGAGTCCCCATGATTACATATATTTTAAAATATAGTTCCAAAAGGGGAAAAAAAGGGAAAGAAAAAGAAAAGAATTGATAAATGTTTCTAATCCTAATCCAACTAATGAAATAGATCGAGCTCTGAGTTTAAAACACGACCTCTAATCAAGAGCAGCCAACTCACCTGACGAGTTCGGAGCCCAACTCCAATAAAAAGCAATCAAGAAGGTAAGTAGTTAGCTACTCTTGGATAGAGGTCCAGAGCCCAATCTATTATATTAGAAATAGTCATTCCAACCCTCGATGGACAGGTCATCAGTTTTTCCTTCCTTTTTCTTATTCTTTATCATTTTCCCCTTATTTGAACCATATTTTAGAAAATAATTTTTAATGCAATGCATAATTTATTCTAAGATGATAGTCCATAATTTACACAAGCGTCATGTTTTTAATGACGTTGGCTCCGTGATATGGAGCCAACTTTAGTTCCATAGAAAAACTGCTATTATAATGTCATTTTCTATGAAATCAACATGGGTTTTCTTTATAGAGTTTAAGTTACAATGAAGAAATGACACGTGTGAAATTACATGTGAAGCCTTTAGACACGTGTCATGTTTTTAGTTGTGTTGGCTCCGTGATATGGAGTCAACTTTGGTTTCCTAGGAAAACCGCTATTAATATTTATTTTCTAAATACTTATAGCAGTATTTATAGCAGTCATAAATTCAATCTTAAAGGAAAAATGCCACCTTGATCAAGAAATACGTGCGCACGCATACATATTATTATAGAATAAATAACCAACAAGTTTTAATTGATATATAACCACAAATTTAATATAATTGAAATCAAATTTACAAGATATTTAATCTAATTAACATTCAAAAAAAAAAACAAATATTTTGTAGTGGCACATAGGCATGTCAATCCATGGATTCCACATTAGAAATACATAAAATAAAATTAAAAAAATAATATAGCAACGTTTTAACCCTTAATTAATTGGGTTGTGCTATTTGAATAAAAATAAATACAAAAGTTTAACCAAATTGACACATGGCACAATCTTGTTTCCCAACACATCACATCACTTTTACATCAACACCAATCACACAATCCACTTGTCAATTTTGTCAAACTTTTTGTCTATTTTTTTTGTCCAATTAGAATTTTCCTAATTATTTTAAATTGGGCGCGTTTTAAGTGGTGTATAGGTAGATTTTAGGAAATCTTCATGTAGATCATTTTTTGTTATGTCAATGAAAGTGAAAAAGGCATCAAAACAAGTCCTGTTCATATGGATCATTAACAAAAGTAACTTGATTCTTTACTTAATTATTTAATGCCAAAATTAACATACTTTTTTGCTTCTCTCAGTCAGAATATTGGCATTTCGTTCTAAAAGCACGTTTTGTTGTGGAATCTTGGTATTTTTTACTCTAGGCCCCTAATCTTTCAAGTTTTACATGTGTTCCATTCCTTTTTTTTTTAAATAAGAAAATGAAAAATTAAAGAACAATAAACAAAGAGTATAATGGTTATTTAATTAAGAGGTTTAACTGTAGAAATTAAAATGTTAGGGGTTGAAATTATTAACAGGGACATGTCCTGATACTAAATAGAATGTTGGGGCCTTGTAGGCTGAAAAAAGGAATGAGAACAACATTGTGTATTGAAAGGTTAGGCTAAAAAAGAATAAGGAAAAATTATATAAAAGTTGAAAGATGGGTGGCTTGGAGTGGAAATTACCCAGCTAAACATGCTCAAACTAGTAAAGAAGAAAACTGTTGAAGGGTAAGCAAGATGTCAGGCGGGGGCTCCAATGGGAAACGTGGCAGTCAGTGGTAGGGTGGGAGATTTGATTTTCCGTCAAATGCTTCCTCTTCACACCACACGCATTCGGCAAGAACCGGACGGCGCGGTTGTGGCGCCGTTACGCACTGTTACTGATTTTTATGCTTCTAATATTCTTCACCTTTTATAATTTTTCTTTTCTTTTAGTTATTTTTCTGAACTTTTAAATATTTATAATTTTCCTTAAAAGTAATATTTATATAATTTACAGAATGAATAACTTTTCATTTAATTTTAAAAATAAATAAATAACTTTTCATTTTTTTGGTAGAATTATCGCTCTTGAAAAAAAAAGTCAAGTTTCGTAGAAGATAAACCACTTGCCAAAAGTTTTTTTTTTTTTTTTGTTTTTTTTGATAAAAGGCTTTCACTTCATATATATCAATTAACGAAATCCCTCCTCACCAACTGTGAGATAAAGAGGGGAATACAATCAGTACAGAAAGCATCAAAATCCAAAGTGCACGCGTAGGAAGCCAGATAACCACTTGCCAAAAGTTATCCAAGCAAGTAAAATGAAATTTTGAAATTCAAAAATTACTTGTAATATTTTATTAAAAGTCATCTAAGTGGGTGTTTGGTTCTCATTATTTCTTTCTTTTTTTTCTTGTTTTGAAAGGTTGATTCTCATATTATTTCAAATGAATTATACTGAAAAATTATAATGAGTTGAAGTGAGCGGTGACAATTAAATGAAAATTTAAAATATGTGATGATAATTGAGTAATTATTAAATTAGTGATATGTGAAATTATAATGTGAGAGTGTTATACTGAGAATCAAACAATATGTGCTTTTAGTTCTCTTCTTTATGTTACATGACTTTGATCAAGAGACATTCAATATTTACATATTGGAGTTACCTTCCATTTTTTACATATAAATCCACATGTTGGTTCATGTGTAGAACACGGTTCATGTTATGTGAACAAAACTGGTGTAAGGAGAGGCGTCACATAGACTAGTCCATAAGGGATAATATCAAACCTCAATACTGATTCTTTGTAAACAAGTTACTTAGGATAGCATAGAACATGCATTACTAAGCTCAACCATCAATACCTTTTAACTGTTTCATTACAAATACAGTATAACCATAGCTAATATGTTTCAAATTTAAAGTTACAATACATTCGAAAAGTGAATGACTTATTTCTATAATATTTTCATCTGAAGTAAAAATTATATATTGTCTTAAAAGTTAATTGAAAGTGACTTTTTTAAGGGTAGATAAACAGGTAGCGGGGTGAGGTGAGCAAGTTTCTTCTTCCGTTACGCTTGACATAATAAAATCTAAAGGTGGCAAATTATGATTTCAAAATGAAATGAAACGCTTTGAACGCGCCGAATGCTTTTCGAAACTCCTTTGACTATTATTCCAAGCTTGGAAATTGGAAATGGGATCTTTTAACCATTTTTTTCATTAATTTCTTGAAAGATCCATAGAATTTCTCTCAACAATAATTTGTCCTTAATATACCAGTGTTGTTAACACATTTTTGAGATGAACAATATCATCAATCGTTACATAAGTTGTGACCTACGCCAATAGTTTAACAACTATCTATGATACTGTTTTTGATAAAAAGTTAGTGAAATTAAATACATTTTGAAGATAAGTAGTTGAGTGACTTGAGTCCTATATATGGATAAGACTTCTTGCTATTGTTTAAATTGCAGAGGAGTCATCGAATTGTCAACTATCCCATCAGGGTTGATAAGAATAACACAAAACAAAAATAGACGATCTTCACCACTTTAACATGTACAGATAATTGATTTATCGATGATCACTCAACTTATTTTGGTAAGAATGGTGGGATGTATCTAGATGCGGTTATGAGCTTAATTAATTGGTGATAACTTTTCATAATCATAAGTTATTTTTTAAGAAGTGTTCGAGGTGTGACATGAATACATACAACTAGTTAGTTTATAAAATTTACCAAGAAGGAGACAAAAATCTACACTTAATTACTAATAGAAAACTAAAAAAATAGAGCTATATACTACTATTATGAGAGGTTGTGCAATGAAATTTGACTTGAAGTTTATGAGAGTAGTGGGGAGGCTAGCGTTATCTTTCTCAGAAACAGAACATTTTATTGGCATAGAATTCTAGAAATCTTAAATATTTTGTACTTTTCTGATGAAACTGAAAAGCTACTAAAAAATCAATGTCAACAATTACTTTTAAGTATGTATACTGATGAATTACTCATAAATCATTTAAAAAGAGGGAAAGAAAAAAAGAAAGAAAAGAAAAAAAATACTTTTAACTATACATTTTATGGTACGTAGAATTTTCATCCAACCATTGATGATAAATCTCAAAAAAATTACATATCACGAAATTACTTCTCAAAAAGCTTCATCATACTCAAACATAATGAGCAATTAAGAAATTTGTCATAAAAAAATGAAAAAATAAAACAAAAGAGTACTGTAGTCCATGCGAAATGAAATTATTGATTTCAAGCTCTTGGATATATAACACTATTATACCGCTTTAGTTGTAAACTTGACTATAAGTAGGAAGAAATAATGATAGGGACCGAGAGATTGATTTTATGAAGGAACTAGAAGTATATCAAAGAAGATAAAAAATTAGAAGTAATTGAAAAAGAATTGAGAAAAAATAGGTGGAAGGAATGAATTCATGAACAATATGGTTTTTCTATACCTAGTTATTGGGAAAGTGATTATATAAATAAAATCCATCAACAACAAGAATTAGATTTCCCCGACTCATAAACGACAGTTTGTAATTTATACTCATCGGAAGCATTTTCGGAATAACTTGGAATTATAACTTACTTGAAAGCAATATCATTTACCTCCATATATATACCATGATGAATCAAACCTCAAATACTTAGTTGAATATTAATCTTCAAATACAATTTCATATTAAAATTAAATAATTAAAGTTTCTTGAATTAGTATGGTTTCAATATCTTAAAACAGTTTTTGGGCATGAGGGTCTCTATCCAAGTGTTAGAGAAGGTCATTATCTCCATCAAAAGATAAAAAAGAGAAAGAGACTGAAACTTGGCGTCTTTTGTCCTCTACGCAGCTTAAAATCCGCAGTGAGGCTAATATAGACACTCCCATCGACACGTTTCAACCCCCAAACTCTCTCCCACTATATGCACAGCGAAGAGAAAAACCATGAAGATTTTCTAACAAAATTCACGAGATAAAAAAAAAAAATTTAAAGGGCAGTTGGGGTTTATCTCATGTACTTGCTTCACGCAAGCAGCTACCATGGGGTTTGCTTCATCGCGTGGCTTTAAAGTCTTCATTTACTACTCTTTAACCCCCCCCCCCTTTTTCAATAAACAAATATATCGCCAAACCCTAAAACAAAAAAGAAAACCAAAAGGAAGAAAACCCATCTCTCTCTCTCTCTCTCTCTCTACTTCTTTTAATTTCAACAACCCATTTTAAGTAACTGTTAGTCTGATGTTCTAATTTGGGGCCAAGGCTATATAATCAATTATAGGAGAAAATGAGCGGAATCCCTAGTGGAAACAACGGTGGTTCTGGTGGTGGAGCCGGTGCTGGAGGCGGTAGTAGCAGTGGCGGAGGAGGTGGAGGGGGTGGTGGTCCATGTGGGGCATGTAAGTTCTTGAGGAGGAAGTGTGTGGCAGGGTGTATATTTGCACCCTATTTTGATTCGGAACAAGGTGCATCACATTTTGCAGCAGTTCATAAGGTGTTTGGAGCAAGTAATGTTTCCAAGCTTTTACTTCACATCCCCGCCAACAAGCGGCCCGATGCGGTTGTCACCATATGTTATGAGGCGCAGGCGAGGCTCCGAGACCCCGTCTATGGCTGTGTTGCCCATATCTTCGCCCTTCAACAACAGGTAGTGTCTGATATTACTTCACACTGACCAGATTAATTTATTTATTTATGCTAATAAATAGTCATTTCAATAGGCCTTTTGGGGGTTCAATCTTTAGACCTTAACTCAACTATAGATAGACTTGACATATATGGGAAAGAAAGAGGGTAGTATAACAATTTGGCTCCACCATGATTAGTATAGCTTATTTAAGGTTTATCCTTAAAAACATGTCTTATCATAGTTGGTGAACTTTAGGATAATATGCATCTCCTTCCCTTACAAACTTTTTGTTGCTTCATGTTTCATCTCAACACATGAATTGTGCTCACCTACCTTCTGCATATAAATGCCGAATACGACTAGACAAATACTCGACGCCCCGCGAGTACTTGTCGACTACCTCAACCGGCCATCCTCCTCTATCCCATAAAGCTGTCATGGAGTGTGTTTGAAGGTTTGAGTTGGCTTAAGTTTCCTTGATTAATCTTTTACATGATTTATGAGGGCTTGAGGGAGAGTGGACCATTGTGTGGTGCATTGAGGGAACCGTTTAATGTTTTGCTGAAAACAAGAAACCTGATCCGATTTGATTAACTTATGATGTGGTCTGGCTGATACACTTTTTTCTGTGCAAATTCTAAAATTTTGCTGTTATTAAGGAGATGGTCTGTCGTTCCAACTACGATTGGAATTTATGGGGTCCTCAGTACAGTACTGCAAATCTTTAAGGGGCTAGTAGGGTCATCATTAAAACATTGAAAAATTTTGGGTTTTTGGTAATTGAGATCCTTAACTTTTCATTTGTTGTTCTTATGGGTAGTCAAACTATTTGAATATGTAACTTTGGGTATTGACATTTGAAGATAAATTATTAGTACAAATTTATTTATCGAGAGATAGATATGACTATAAGTAGTGTGCAAAAAGCATGAATAGTTGGTTTAGTTGGCTAGAATGTAAGTATTTGTTTAATAGAGTGAATTTCTAGTGCTTCTAAGAGTACGGAGTTCTGTTCGTTAAATAAATAAAGTATTGACAAATAAATTCACTAATAAGGCTAGATTAATTATTTGAGTGCTTGGTTTGCTAGCGTCCTCTCTTGGCCAATTTTTATACGGCTACTAATTGATGTTTAATTCTTTTGGGCATTGGCATAATTATAGGTGGTGAATCTTCAAGCAGAACTCTCTTACTTACAGGCTCACCTTGCCGAGCTAGAGCTTCCAATGCCCCCGCCGCCACCCCCACCATTGCCGCAACCTTTATTAATACCGTCGACTGCCCTATCTATATTCGACTCCCCAACAGCACCACCGGCCCATGATTTATCGTCGTTATTTGATCCAGTGGTGACAATGCCAATGCTGCCACGACAAATTGATCACCGTCTATTCGGCACCACCACCACCAGGGCTCTACCTGGGATGTCATCCTTGAGTGGCGGCGGAAGTAGCGGAGGTGGAGATCTTCAAGAATTGGCTCGTTCACTACTGTATAGGCATGGGTCTCAAGTGTCATGCACAGATGTTACACCTTTGCCAGCCCACTCCAAAGGCAACTAGCAACTTGGCATATGGTTTTTCGATGTGATGGGTCGATCGGACGAGAAGGACTTGTGACATTTCGACGTGAGATATATGAAGTGCTCGATGTTAGAAACCCCGGATACTAAAAGTTAACTATCCATCATTTACATAGTATTAGTAGGCAAGTACTGTTCTATGACTTTAATTTTTGGATTTTTTTTCTTTACTTATTATTATTTTACACCCTTTTGAAAAACTTTGTTATGTATGTGAAAGATGTTATTGCTTTTATTCATGATTACAAGATACTTCACATTTAGTTTACATTCCAAGATTGTATTTTTTCCTCAGCAATTTTATCCCGAGAGATTTTCATCAAATTAATCTGTTGTGACATTTTTGATGGTTGAGAAACATCTCTTAAAAAAATAGCGTTATACCTCACAACTTTCCTACAATATTTTTGGGTTGTCGTTTTCATATATATTATTATGTACTAAATTTTTAATTTGTTCTCAGATTTTTCATTTTTAATGCAATTTAAGAAAAAAAATTCATTTATTTTCTTTGTGTACTATGTTTTCAGTTTTTACCCTAAAACACTATAAAACTGTTGTTTTGATTTTTTTTTCTTAAACGAAAATTTTCCTTATTTCTGGAAAATGCAACTTTCAAAAACATGAAAATGAATGAGTTTTATAGTATTTAAAAAAAAATCTCAAAGCAGTTTGAAAATAACTAAGAAATTAATAGACTCTTGATAAATACTACGAATTTTCAACGTCTTTTTTGGCACAAGCTGTGTAATACCTACTAAATTATATACGTTAGCACACACACACACACACACACATATAAACTAAGCCGCTTATCAATGATTTAGTGGAAAAATAATACTCCATTAAAGGGGTGAAAAAGCACCAAGGAATCTTGTTTACAATTAAGGCTCCAGTTAATCAATACCTCAACAGCATTTGTTATAAACATAATACTAAAGACCATCTCTAATGTAATAATGTTAAATAAAAATGTTGTGTCACATTAATTAAAAAACTTGATCACATAGCCCCTTAAAATTGGATATACACGAGTCGCTTGTGTCCAATTCATAGAATGAAATTAATTATGTAAACCAAAAATTGGGAAAATATTTGCTTCTCAAATTGAAATTTAAGTCCAAGTGTCAACACGATTGGTTCTCAAGTTCAGTCTCCCTCTTCAATTTTAGAGAAATTCTTAAATAAGACGCCGGTATGGTAGGTGTTTTTTTTTTTTATTTTTATTACTATTATTATTATTTAATTTTTTAAATATTTTTCCAGTGCACCACAACGTTGAAAATGGTTGGAATCCAAATTGCTAATTTGTTAACGGGAAACTTCAAAGCTAATTATGCAGGCAATGGCCACGGCTGATGGAATCATATGGTTGTGAAAGGGAATTGTGAAGGCTAAGAAGGAATTGGTTGGTATAAGGGTTAATTTCACATATCATCCCTAATCTTTGGGATTAGTATCAGTTGGGTCTCTAACTATTTTTTTCAACCCGCTGAATCCCTAACCTTTCATTAAGTCTGGCATAAAGTCATTTTAACGGTTTTCGTCAATTTCATCATTAATTTCTCAAGTAAATTACCATTATATCCCTTATCATTTTAAATTAAGATACAAAAATTTTAAAAATATAAAAAAATATAAAAATTTTAATTTAAAAAAAAAAAGGAAAAAGAGTGAGCAAGGACTCCTCCCAAGGCTACCGGAAATGGCAGCAAAGTGCTTCCATCCATTTCTGCCAGCACAGGGGAGCCCCGAAACCTTTTTTTTTTTTAATTAAAATATTTATATTTTTTATATTTTTAAAATTTTTTGTTTCTTAATTTAAAATAATAAATGATAATTTATTCGATGAGTTAACGGTGAAATTGACGAAAACCGTTAAAAGAGACTATATGTACGATTTAATAAAAGGTTAGGGACCCAACCGATACTAACCCCAAAGGTTAGGGATGATATGTGAAATTATCCCTTAGTATAATGATTTTATCCTCAAGTGCATAAACTTATACAAAACTCAATAAAGTTTAGGGTAATTTACAGCTAGTGTTCCCACCTTTTCACTTTATTGAGATTACGTCTCTAACTTTTAATTTTCATTTTGGGGGTCCTCAACCTTTCAAAATCGTTACACCTAAGGTCCTTCAAACCAAAACCGTTAATTCTTCCGTTAATTTTGGGGGTATTTTGATAAAATACACAAAAAATTAATTCTTCTAATGTTTTAAAATTTTTTTAAAAAAGGGGGACCCCCTACCCCCCAAAACCAAAGCTGCCAGAAATGGCAGCACCTTTGGCTGCCATTTCTAGCAGCCATTGAGGTTCAATGGCTGCCAAAAATGGCAGCCAAAGGTACTGCCATTTCCTGCAGCACGGGGGAGACTCCCCCTTTTTGGCTACTAGAAATGGTAGCCAAAAGGGGAGAGTCTCTCCCCCTGTGCTGCCGGAAATGTGGATACAATTTCTGGCAGCCGTTGAACCTCAATGGCTACGGGAAATGGCAGCCACTGTCGTTTGCCGTTTCCGGCAGCCTTGGTTGGGGGGTCTCCGCTAACCCATAACTTTCTTTTTCCACTTTATACTTCCTCTATTTTGGTTTCAAAGAAACAAATAGGCAAAATGAAAATGAAACAAGGGAACCAAATATTTTAGGCATTTGACAACCAAAATCAAACATTGCAATTAGATGAAATATGTCCAATCAATTGGCAAGCCTTTCACAAAAAAAAAAAAAAAAAGGGGACTTTGTGAGTATCTTGTAAGTCAATTGGCAAGACTTTAAAAAAAAAAAAAAATATCAATTCGCATGATGTCACAACGTTGAGAAACTAACGAGAGAGAGAGAGATGTACTAGGATAATTTATCTTGAACAAAAAGTGCTGACTTCTTGTTGGTAGAATTATTATTATTATTATTATTATTATTATTATTATTATTATTATTATTATTATTAAAGGTAACCATACTGCTTCGTTACGGCATCTCTTGATAAATGGACAAGTCAAAGAAATACAAGCACATAAAGAACAAAAGAGACAATAGTATTGTAAGCCTCCATATTCCTCTCCCGAGAGGTACATGAGTGCACGAACAACATCCAATTTATCGGGAGGTAGAGTTATTGGTAGATATTCAAATTTCCAAAAGTGTCACATCCATTACCCACAAGTCCCAATTATAATTGTCAAAATCCAATGTGATCTAATGTCATCTTATTACAAATTAGTCTTAAACATTTTATTTTTGACGCTCAAGTCTCTAAATGCTTGCATTTCTTGAGGCTATAAATAGTCCAGCTCTTGGATGACTGATTCAAATCGAGTGTGACGTTAAGTTCTTAATTTGCTATCATGTATCAACTACCCCAACCTGACAATTGTCTTTTTTTTTCTTTTTCCTCCCTCTCCTTCACATTTTCTCTGTTTCCTGAAAAAACATGTAGGCAAAATGAAAATGAAAGAAGACGACCAAAATCGTACTACCTTCATCTCACAAAGATATATAGTTCTATTCATATATTTTCTTATAGATTAATAAAAGTTCTTTTAATGGTATTGGAAAAGTAAATTTAAAATTATTTTCCAACTATACCCTTTCATTTATTAATTTTTTCACATTAATAATTCTATTTTGTTAACGCACATTCATGTTTTGTTTAATGCACCTTAAATATGAAGTGACCTAAATTTTAGAACGGGTGAAAAAAAGACTATAAAAGTATTTTTATGGGACGAAGTTAGTAATATTTTAGGCATTGAACAACAAATTAAGAATTGCAGGGTGCAACTAGATGAAATATGTCCAAGAGGACTTGTAGCACAAAGAATGCAAAGGTTAATCACTTCACAAAAAATTGTGTTTGTGACCAATTTGCTAGATGTCACGAGACTTTAGGAACTATCTAATTGTGCAAATTACACATAAAAATAAAGCTGATATGTTTTCCCTACCATCGTCGCGCAACTAGAACCCAACAAAAAGTATATTTGAGAAACTTATAGTTCTAATAAAAAAAGGTATATCGTTTCAAAAAATTAAAAATAAAAAAAGTATATACGAGGAACTTATGTATGTACAGGGATAATTTATCTTGAAAACAAAGTGCTGACTTCTTGAAAGAATTTTTGATGGATATATTCAAATTTCCAAAAGCGTCACATCCATTATCCATCGGTCCCAATTGTAATTTTAAGACCCTAAATACCTAATCATTTATCTATCTTTTTTACTTGGACAAAATAATTTATTCCAATCCATTTCTTGACTATCAACAAGTTCCACCCCACCCCACCCCACCCCACTCCTTTTCTCTCTGCAATTCTCCCTACCAAGTCCCAAAGAACTTTACTATGCTTGATTCTTTATCCATATGCTTGAATTTCCAGCAAAAAAGGGCAGGAAAATGTCTTGCAAAACTTAATTTATTCAAGAATTTCACAAGTTGGAAGAGAAAGCAGCCTAGGAGACTTGTCTCTGATCTAAGCTGGTTAAGTGAATCATTTGCAGCCATGGAGTTGTCTAACCAATTGAAACAAGTCTTTGAATTCATCGACGCAAACGGGGACGGCAGAATCTCGCAGTTCGAGCTCCATGACACGCTTCTCAGCCTCGGGTGCGATGAGAAAAACGCAGAGAAAGAAGCACAAGGAATGGTGAGAGAAATGGATAGTAATGGAGATGGTTATATTGATTTGCAAGAATTCTTGAGTGCCATGGAATTAACTGATGCTGATGCTATTGGGATTGATATACTGAGGGCTTTTAGTGTATTTGATGCTGATGAAATGGGCTAATTTCAGCTAAAGATTTGCAGAGGGTCTTGAAAAGGCTTGGATATCAAAAATGCAGTCTCAAAGAGTGTCAGGAGATGATCAAAGCAGTTGATAAAGATGGTGATGGCTTTGTAAATCTTGAAGAATTTAAAGTAATGATGAGTGCAGGTTGCAATGTTTTATAATTAGAACTAGATATTTGTTGTATAATTCATGTTTTGAATTTAAGAACTCGTTCACTTGTTCTTACTGTTTATAAATTTACAGTCAGTTACACGTCTTCTTTTTTTTTTTTTTCTTCACAATTATGAGCTCGTTTGGTTAGATTTATAAAGTCAATTTATCAAAGGAATTTATAAAGAGTGAAAATAAGTTGTGGAGATTTAATTAAAGTTTAAAATGTGTGATAATTATTAAATAGTTGTCAAATCAATAGTAAGTGAATTTATAAATGAAAAAAATAAACTATGTTAAGTGTGTGGAATTATGATTTTGTATGTCACAAACAGTGTCTTGTCTCCATCCTCTAAATGGCTGTTGTTCCAATTATTTTTGTGTTAATACTAGAAACAAACAACTTTCTTGTTGGGCCACTGAAAATTCCAAGACAAGGACCTAGTAACCATCAATGATAGAAAAATCCATCTTTTATTTAGAGCTTATTTGATCCCTTTTATTATCTCAATTTATAAATTTATCTACTATTAATTTGACATTTAATTTGACAACTGTTCAATTACAACTACATATTTCACACCTTTTTATATTTTCAATACACATTCTACCTCTTTCCTCATTATAAATTTTCTAAATAAATAGGATCAAACAAGCTCTTAGATCTTGGATTCAAGATCCAATTTTTGAAATATATATATATATATATATATATGAACATGTGACTTTTTAGAAGTTTTCGGAAGAGTATATAGATAAAAAGCGATTTACCCATATAGGAGTGGCATCTAATCTCCAGTCTGGGACGACTTTGGAGCTTATTTCTATTGAGCCACATCGGGCTCCGTGTAAAGGGCCCGACCCAACTGTCAATTAAAAATAACCACGTCTACACGGAGCTCGATGTAACTCAATAGAACAAGTGCGACTTTGGATCCCTTGTTCTAAGAAAAGAACCCTCTCTCCATTACTCTCCATAATGGAGAGGAAGTGTCCAATGTGGAGCCTAGCTGGACAAAAAAGGCCAACTCTCCACATAACACCCCAGAAATTGTACGGGCCCCACCATCAATTTAAACTTGGGTATTTCAAAATCTCACGGTATTTCAAAAACACCAAAATCTCGTGAGAGAATTCCAAAAGCATTTCAGATGACCTGACTTCAAAATTTCGGCATTTCAAACCTTTTGAACCTGGAAATATGAAAATTGGACATTTTGAACCTTTTGAACTAGGAGAGCTCCATTTCGTGCGAATTAGGGTTCCATGGGCATTTCAAATATGGGGCTTTTTGTAATAACCCAATTTATTTTTTTTCCCTGAAGTTGAACTTTTATTAGTCATAGTTCAGTGTGGAATGATCAAGTCAAGGTAAAAAATTAGAGCTTAAATTTTTCAATATAATTTTTGTGGTATCTTTCAAGCAACTAATTAAAAACAAGGACCAAAATAAACTTTGTTAGAAAGTTGGGGACTAAGTGATCATTTATGGGAAATTAAACAAAACATCTAAAGGATTGGGGAAAACAAATTGAGGAATTGAGAGAGACAGAGAGAGATGATTGATACTTATCGTGCACCAGACATGTCAAGGTTTCTTCACATTACGGAGAGGGAGTATTTATCTTAGAAAAATGGGCTTTGGGAGTGTCAACCGACTTTTGAGATTAAGAAGTCACTTTCGGATTTTTCTGGTAATTTTTCTAGTTAGAAGAGTTTGTAGGAATGTTCTAAGATGGATTCAGTCGAATAGAAAGATATGGGGATGAACTTGACAAGTACTAAGTAGACCCAACAAAACCAATTAATGTATGGGAAAGCGGGAAGTCATTATTTTTTTTAGGGGGAGGTAAAAAATGAGCTAAATTTAAAAATAATAATATTTTGGAAAATTTTGAATATCAACTACATAATAAAAAAGGTAATGACAAAATAATTTGTCAAAATTTTTTAAAAAAGAAAGAAAATCCTCTAACATTATAATCATTAGATTTTCCCCATATACATTATTTGAGAATAGTTTTTTCCCTCTGAAATTTTTTCTTTTAGCTTTTTCCCTTTTGACATTCCCTTCCCCTAACATTAATATTGCTCCAAGGCCCTGTATGAAATTGATTATCCAAAAATCAATTTTCATTCAAATTCATTTCTAATCACATATTCACCTATTAAAATGATATTACACGTAAATTTGTAACTTGTCCTTACTTTTCAACCACATATTCTCTCATAAAATCACTTTTCACAAAATTAATTCTCAAATAATCTAAATTATACGGGCCCCAAGTTTGTATTCTTGAAGTTTTTAGTTTTCATAGACATCAATTAAAAATAATATAGTGTCATACATATAATACCATATAATACGGTTATGTGGCATGTATTGAGACACGCTATATGATTGTGATTTCCCATATGGCATCAATAGATCTATACATGCTTAATTAATTTAAAAAAATGGACATTCCTTTGTCTCGTGAGGGTAATATGGTATTGGTAGCCCACTGCTAGCATCTTTTGCGCTCTCTTTTTTGTTTTGTGGTGTTTGGTCTAATTATATTCCTTTGTTTATTGGATCAATGAGTCATTGTGACTTGTAAATGATAAGATGACATGTTGGTTCCAAACAAATAAAAAATAAAAGATAAAAAGAAAGAAAGTGTTATAAAATTAAAGGAAATAAGGATAATATTGAAGATATGAAGAAGCACAAGAAAAGAAACTATATAGCGGATATTTTTCACTCTTTGTTTGATAGTACAAATGAAGTAACTAAGCCCCCTGTTTATAAATGTAAGAAAAGGCAAAATTGCAATTATGAATTACAACTTTAT
Organism: Nyctanthes arbor-tristis; assembly: GCA_963692815.1. Classification (NCBI taxonomy): domain Eukaryota; kingdom Viridiplantae; phylum Streptophyta; class Magnoliopsida; order Lamiales; family Oleaceae; genus Nyctanthes; species Nyctanthes arbor-tristis. Next base: position 17,809 of record CAVNYN010225433.1, on the reverse strand, counting down.
AATTAAAATATATAATCTTGGTATCAACTTGCAAAGTAGTAGATGAATCCAACTCATAATCCATTTCTTTTGTCCCCCACTTGCATGTTTAAGAAAGCCTTGTTCAAGATATAATTCTCTTGTAATTCATCCACTTGCATTTGAAGATGATCCATTTGCATTTAGTCTTGATCAATTCATTGCATCTAATAGTCATCCACACACATCCAAAATTGCTTAAACAAGTTTTGAATTCATAAAACTCCCCCTTGGATGACTATTTTACAAATTATGCCTCGCTAAATCGTACTAGAAAAACCTCGTGGGAAAAAAATCTTGTAAAAGAAAAAAAGTACATAATTCTGCACATCATTCTTGATAGCTGTCTCATTAAAAACCTTTATCAGAAAAACCTTGTAGGATAAAAACTTGATAAAGGAAAAGAGTACAGCTTGTACGGACTCCCCCTCATCTAGTCATCATTTTAGATCTCTGTGCCGACGCATTCCAATTTTGTGCACCAGTTTCTCAAAAATTGTAGTAGTAAGTGATTTGGTAAATAAATCTGCCAAGTTATCGCTGGAACGGATTTGTTGAACATTAATTTCACCATTCTTTTCAATATCATGTGTGAAAAAGAATTTAGGTGAAATATGCTTGATTATGTCGCCTTTGATAAATTCTTCCTTTAATTGGGCTATACATGTCGCATTATCTTCGTGTAGAACTGTTGGGATATTTTTGTTGTAAGATAGGCCACATCTCCCACGAATATGTTGAATAATAGATCTCAATGATACACATTCTCGACTTGCTTCATGAATTGCAAGTAGTTCAGCATGATTTGAAGAAGTGGCAGTTAAAGTTTACTTGGTAGACCTCCATGACATAGCAGTACCACCGCAAGTAAAGAGATAACATATCTGAGATCTAGCTTTATGTGGATCAGACAAATATCCTGCATCAGCATACCCTACTAATTCTGGCAGAGAAGAATTAGAATAGAATAATCCCATATCAATCGTTCCTCTAAGATAACGAAATATATGTTTAATCCCGTTCTAATGCCTAATTGTTGGAGTTGAACTATATCTTGCCAATACATTTACTGCAAATGCTATGTCTGGCCTTGTGTTATTAGCAAGATACATGAGGGCACCGATAGTACTTACGTATGGTACTTCAGGACCAAGAATTTCCTCATTATCTTCCCATGGTCTAAAATGATCTTTATTTACATCAAGAGACCGCACAATCATTGAAGTACTCAATGGATGTGCTTTGTCCATATAAAATCTTTTGAGGACTTTTTCAGTATAAGTCGATTGATGAACAAGAATTTCATTATTCAAATGTTCAATTTGCAAACCAATGCAAAATTTTGTTTTTTTTCCAAATCTTTCATCTCAAATTCTTTCTTCAAATAATCAACTGCTTTTGGAAGCTCTTCAGGAGTTCCAATAATGTTTAAATCATCACATATACTGCAATAATGGTAAACCTGAGTTTTGATTTCTTTATAAAAACACATAGACAAATGAGATCATTTTTATATCCTTCTTTCAACAAGTATTCACTGAGATGGTTATACAACATACGACCAGATTGTTTTAAACCATATAGTGACCTTTGTAATTTAATTGAAAATAATTCTCGAGATTTTAAACTATATGATTCAGGCATTTTAAATCCTTCTAGGATTTTCATATAGATATCAGCATCGAGCATGCCATACAAATAAGCTGTGACCATATCCATTAGACGCATATCTAGTTTTTCATATACAGCCAAACTAACTAGATATCTAAATGTAATGGCGTCCATTACGGGGGATATGTTTCTTCATAATCAATACCAGGCCTTTGAGAAAATCCTTGTGCCACAAGTAGTGCTTTATATCTCACGACTTTATTTTTCTCATTTCTCTTTCTCATAAAAACTCATTTAAAACCAACAGGCTTTTTCCCTTCAGGGGTTGGAATAATAGGCAAAAAAACTTTGTGTTTTTCTAATGAATCTAATTCAACTTATATAGCCTCTTTCCATTTTAGCCAATCACTTCTATGTCGACATTCTTCGATAGATTTTGGTTTATCATCCTTGTTTTCATTTATAATATTGAATGCAACATTGTATGCAAAAGTATTGTCGATATTTATTTCTTTTCGGTTCCACCACTTTCCCATGTAAACATAATTTATTGAGATCTCTGCATTATCATTATTCTCAGGTACCTGAACTTCTTCTGGAATTTCTTGATTATGTTCTACAAAAGTACTTGTCTCAACATGACCATCTTGATTCTCTCTTTTTCTTTCGGAAATTTTTATCTTTGGAACCGACTGGCCTTCCACACTCTAGGCGCATGTTAGATTCATTGGCCACAGATTGTCCTCCTTGGACATCAATTTTAAGTGGAGCATTTTCAGCTGGAAAGTGAGACTTGGTTATTCGTTTAAGGTCAGTAACTGCATCTGGTAATTGATTGGCTATATTTTGCAAATGAATAATCTTTTGAACTTTTTGTTCACATTGTCCACTACGAGGATCAAGTTTAGACAAAGATGATGATGCATTTCAAGTAATCTCTTTTTCCAACTTTTTCTTTTCTCTCCCTAATGTCGGGAATACTGTCTCATCAAAATGACAGTCGTCAAATCGTGCCGTAAAAATATATCTCGTTTGGGGTTCAAGATATTTTATTATGAAGGGTGATTCATACCCTACATATATTCCCAGTCTCTTTTGAAGACCCATCTTAGTACATTGTGGTGGAGCAATGGGTACATATACAGCACAACCAAAAACTCTTAGATGAGAAATATTTGGTTCCTGACCAAAAACCAATTGCAACGAAGAGAACTTATGATAAGATGTTGGCCTAATGTGTGTAAGTGCTGCAGCATGCAAAATAGCATGTCCTCATACTGAAACAGGGAGATTTGTTCTCATGAGTAAAAGTCTAGCAATTAATTGGAGGCGGTTAATTAATGATTCTGCTATACCATTTTGTGTATAAATATGGGCTACAGGATGTTCAACTTTTATCCCAATTGACACACAATAATCATTGAAAGCTTGGGATGTAAATTCACTAGTATTATCAAGTCAAACTATCTTGATTGGATAATCTGGAAACTGTGCTCGTAATCGAATAATTTGAGCAAGTAATCTCGCAAACGCCAGATTGCGAGTAGATAATAAACTTACATGTGACCATCTAGTCGATACATCTATTAAAACCATAAAGTATCTATATGGTTCACATGGACGGTGTATGGGCCCACATATATCACCCTAAATTCGGTCTAGAAATGCTGGGAATTCAGTCCCAATTTTAGCTAGTGATGGTCTTGTGACCATTTTTCCTAAAGAACAAGCTTCACATGAAAATTCATTAGTTTGAAGAATCTTTTGGTTCTTCAAATTATGTCCATTTGAATTTTCAATAATTTTTCACATCATTATTGATCCGGGATGACCTAACCGATCATGCGGGGAAGGACTGATGATTCGATTCCAAAGCAAGGGGAAGAGGGGCGAAGTAGCCGAATCTTAAGCTCCAGCCAAAGCAGGTTCCTAGGGAAGAAGCAAATCCCGATCCCTCAGCATCAAAATCATTCGTATCAACTCTTTCCTAATAATCCGAACGTGGAAGCGGAATACTTCTAGTAGTCTTGTTAGTTAGTTGAAGAAGGAAGGTGATAGTTATAGGATCTGGAACTGAGACTGGTAATTGGATGTTCTTTCCTAGGGGCAGGAGCGGTAGTTGAAGGAATGAATGTTGCTTTGGCTTGATTGCTTTCACCAACCCATGGCGTATACCACCATAGCAATAGCATAAGGAGAAACCACATAAACTATGTTCGTCAACTAAGTTTGTTCAGTGGTCGTAAACTAATTAGTTAGTCGGGAAAAACCGGGCCGGGATTCAAAAGAATTAGGCAAAGTCTTTCTTCCTGAACGACGGAAGTTACTACTTTACTTTCTTATACTAGCTATTTGAAGATCTACCTTATCTTGTCTTGCTTATTTAAGCAAAAGGCGATCCACTATTGGTTGTAGTCTTCTTGATATATCAAGTCAAGAGGGCGAGGCTCCTAGCAATGGGAGGAAAGGGGAGTGGGTAAGTGGGCTCCTTTCACTGTGAAAGTTGCGGATCTCTTCACCCCCTTCTATCTTCCTTAAAAAAACATTGCTCCGCCTTTTCAGTAGCTCGCCTTGGCTTCCGCACCTCTTTCTTAAGCTAGATGAATAAAATCCTTTGGAATATCGAACTTTGAGTTCAACAAAACATTTATTTCAACTGTACTAATACTTATATAGTACAGACGGGAAGATACTGTAGGTAACTTCTCTAGTACACATGTATCATTTGAAACAATATAGAGATACTCCATATTGTTTTCAATTGCAGTTTTAACATGGTACCCATTTCGGCGTATATCTTTAAAGCTTTAGTAGATTTCTCTTTGACTTGGTGGAATATAAAGCCATCATTAATAACAAATCTCGTGCCTCTACGTAATCTAATAATAGCTCTTTCGGAGCCTTCAATTAGATTTACATCAAGAGACCTTATAATGTGTTGACATTAGATTTCTCCATTATCAGATTTGTAAAATATTCTTTTCTTTTGAAGAAGGTATTTGTTGCACCACTATCTATTAAGCAAATATCTTTACCAATTTTGGAGACATTTGAAGAAGTTTTAGTGTTCATGTTCTTCAAAAAGGAAAAACTCATAGAAGTAATGTAAAACATCTAATTTGATATTCATTAAGATAACATATCGAATACAAAATCAGCGTATACACTAGCATTAGTAGAACATAAAATGAAAATAGTCATAGCTAATATAACTTCGATACTAGATGATTATTTCATTCATTAATCTTCCATCAAGAGTTTTATATCATCATTGGAGAACATATTTCCATCAGCTTGTTCAAAAAAATCTGTAGTATCGAGATGTGTCATTTTTGAAGGATCAAAATTGGAAGTATTCTCTTGATCTGTGAAATTTACTTCCACATTATTTCTTTTTTTCTTTTGGGATGCTTGATACAATTCCACAAGATGTTTGGCTGTACAATAGATACGTGACCAAAGCCCTTTTATACTGCATCTATAGCATATAGAATCCGTTGCTTTTGAGTTAGTGGCATGATGTGATTTCCCTTTTCCCTTCGTCATGCGTGGATTTCTTAAACTTTGAAGGATTAGTTTTATATCAATCATGATGCCAAACATGGTTTCGACCCCTGCTACGACCACGGCCACGATTATGACCACGACTACCACCACGACTTTGTCCATGTCCGTGTCTACGATTAGATGACATAGCATTTACTTCTGGAAATGTTGTATAACCGGTTAGACGAGATTCATGGTTCTTCATCAATAGCTTATTATTTTGTTCGGCTACTAGTAAGCATAAGATTAATTCAGAATGCTTTCTAAACCCTCATTCCCGATATTGCTGCCGCAGGAGCACATTCGAGGTATGAAATGTAGAAAATATTTTCTCTAAAATTTCTTCATCAGTAATTCTTTCTCCACATAACTTCAGTTTGGAGGTGATTTTGAACATTTCTAAATTATATTCCGCTACAGACTTAAAATCTTGTAGCCTTAAATGTAATCATCCATAACGAGCTCTGGGCAATATTACAGTCTTTTGGTGGTCATAACGTTCCTTTAAGCTTCTCTACAGATCTTCAAGATCTTTTACAGTGAGATATTCACTCTTTAATCCTTTGTCCAAGTGTCGGCGGAGGAATATCATAGCCTTGGCTTTTCTTGGCTTGTAGCATCTTATTTTCTTGTATTATTTTTCCAAGGCCCATAGATTCCAAATGAATCTCAGCATCTAGTATCCATGAAAGCTAATTTTTTCCCGTGATGTCAAGAGCCAAGAAATCAATCTTTACCAAATTTGTTATTTTCAAACTATCATAAAAATCAAGAATAAGATTAGAAACTTAGATATATCAATAACAATCATTATATATAAGGAAGTATGCTAATACATTCATATTGGATTTCAAAGGTCACATAACTTAATTCATATGGATATTAGCATGGGAGATGTATATTCAAATACTAGATTTGAAGAATTTATAACCTTGTTAGTGTCTATAACAAGAGTTCACTGCAAGAAATGCTACACATTCTTAGTTGAGTACCTTTAGTATATCTTGTAATGTAGTTGGCTTTCATGAATTCTTCAATATTCATACAATCATTGTATTTAGTCATTCTTCACATTTTTGAGCTTATATATGAGTCTAAAGTGTAAATAAGAAGTATGAGAAATTATTATGACATGTAGAACAAGCAAAAGTTATAAGAACTATACCATGCAACACTAAGCTATAATCCGGACAGCATTGACATACTTGCTTAGAAAAATCATATCTCACTCATGTTATGTTCAATTTTCGAACGGTAAAATTCCTACCTACTAGACTCATATATTTATCATACAAAATTTGTTTCATATGCAAAAGACCCACAAATCGGTACAGATTTAATTTCAAAGTTTCTGTTGATGAATGATAGATATGAATTTTAACATTGTAGTTTCTTTTACTAACTTTTCAATTACAAGTGCTTTCTTATATGAAACAAACACTTCTACAAAAGTAAAATTCAACATATAATGCTAATATATACATAAATAGTCATACCATAAAGTCATATAGCTTTATGGATATCAACATATATAGAACTTTTAGTTGTGTTACTTAAAGATCATCAACTATCCACATATGGGTTTTGTAATTTTTTTTTCTTTCTTTTTCTTTGCCCCTCAAGAACAATATAATTTACTAACATATGATATTATTCAAGAATAACATATGAACATGTGCTTCTTCGGGAGCAACAAATTATTTTGCTAGAAATCATAAACCGTCAATAGAGACGGTTCCTAGCAACGACTTGTATCCCTTCAAAGGTTTTATATAAACGATAAATTCAATACTTTGGGGAGGATATCCAGTCATTAATATGCGGTATAATATATATAGATAGTATACGTACAAAAGTAACGAGAACCGGCCATCATAGGCAGTAGAATAATGATTTAGAAATTATACCTCCGATGTGATGAAATAATAGCTTACTTGGACTTCATTAACTTTGGCTATGACACCGTGCTCAATAGGCTAGAATCTCGTGCTGATAACGTGTTATAAAACTAAAGGAAATAAGGATAATATTGAAGATATGAAGAAGCACAAGAAAAGAAATTATATAGAGGAGATTTTTCACTCTTTGTTTGATAGTACAAATGAAGTAATTAATCCCCCTATTTATAGATGTAAGAAAGGGCAAAATTGCAATTATGAATTACAACTTTATAATTAAAATATATAATCCTAGTATCAACTTGCAAAGTGGTAGATGAATCCAACTCATAATCCATTTCTTTTGTCCCCCACTTGCATGTTTAAGAAAGCCTTGTTCAAGGTATAATTCTCTTGAAATTCATCCACTTGCATTTGAAGATGATCCACTTGCATTTGGTCTTGATCAATTCATTGCATCTAATAGTCATCCACACATCCACAATTGCTTAAACAAGTTTTGAATTCATAAAAGAAAGAAAAATATCTTGGATTTTTTCTTTTACAATTTGCCAAAGAATTGGAAACCGTTCTCGCCGGCCTTCACTTCATTCGGAAGCTCTTCCTCCTCGAATGCAACTCTGATTTTACTTGTGAAAATTTGATCAAGCACAAAAGCTTCAATAGTCCTGCAGCCGATTATCGTTAGCCACCACTCGATATCTCTGTCTACTCCCCCTCTGTTACACACAACAAACTCATCCTTGACAGCCCTTTCTAGTCCAAGCACCAAATCATCCACCAAAATTAACTCATCATTCTCAATTCCAACAATACTGGGAAATTGTCGTGAATCTTTTGCAGGTAAAGACTCCTCGTTCGCCTCATTTTTCACATTCCGACATGGGACGAAAAACATGGTTACCGGTCTTGCTTTGAGACGTTTCAAGCCACTGTATAATGCTTCCATGACAAGAGTAGATGAAACTTCTCTCTCTATGAAAAAATGTTCCACAATCTGTTCAAGTATTGAATCTGTTTTCTCTGGGGACATTCTGTTCTTTGAATTTTGATCTAAATCTCTCCAGAAAGCACAGAATCTTGGCCATCTAGCTTCATCCTCCATCAAATTCGTATACTTTTTCCGGCATTCTGCGATGAAACGCCGGAAAATTGTCTCAGCATCTGTCATGTATACCTTTGCCAGTTCCCTCCTGTAATCCAGGTCAAGACAGGGAAATGGACGGTTTGATCTTGCACTGATCACCTGGATTTGAACTTTGATCATCAATGAATCATTATGCAAAAACCCTTGTGATAATCTTGATAATTCCATGAATTTTTTCCATCCCCAATCATGTTCCATTTCATAAAACCGATGAAGGGTGTCCGAATACTTGGTTTTCTTGGGATCTTGATTCGATGCTGAAACAGTGAACAGAGCTAAACAATTCCATCCAGGAGGCAATTTTTCATGATCAGCCACAGCAAAAAACATAGAGAGATGATTGCAAGAACTTTGAATCTGAATCAATATTTTCCAATTATAGCCACCAACGGAGAATTCACTGCTTCTGATTTCTTGCTTGTTGATTTTTGAGAACTCTTTGATTTTCCATGTGTGTGTTCCGTATAACTCCGAAGGTTTTGGACCACCGGTGGAGGAAGAGCAATGGGATGAAAATCCGGCCATTTTGTCTTCTGCTACCCAACTTCCATTTCCCATGCTTCATAATTAATGGGTGAAATTCTTGTCATCTACTTCTTGTTATGACATCTATAATTAATGTCTTTTTCGTTCCGTCTTAGTAGTATTCAATTGTCGATAGTTTCAAGGTTTTTGGTTGGTCCTAATTTAACGGGCACTAAGCCAAAATACAATTACAGATTGACAACTTACTCTTAAGCAAGACCAAACATAAATCACCCAAGTTTTAGCACAACTCTCTCGATTAGAATAGGAAATTAATTGTTTATTTAGTGTAACATAGTGGTGTTGTCATGACACTAACACAAAAATTGAGATAAAATTGGGAAAATGTTATTTGTAAGGAGACTTCACAAAATCTTTTACAAAATATAGTGATTTTACCATTTATTCTATTCTATGGAAGGGGAATAATAATAAGGGTAAGATGATTTTGTAAAAACTTTTCTACAAATAGCAGGACGCTTCAAATCCGTGTTCGAAAAGACATCTAAGTTCGAATTGTGTATCTCATGCCTTGACATGTATTTACCAACTCTCGTGATCATATAGGACTAATGCCTGGTAAAATATTTTTCATATAATAAGCTACTATTACAATGGCTATATATATATATATATATATATATATATATTGAGGTGACCTATATAAATCTAGCCAGTAGTGTTTTGTGCCTTTATTTACCGCTTTACAAATTACTCTTGTAACGGAATTAATTTGTGATGTTAGTTACTCTTGAATTTGAAATCAAACCTTACAGACAACACTTTGTATTAGAATTTTTTTTTTCTTAACTAGTTTCATTTCATTATTATTATTTTGTTGATGTGTAAGCACTAAAAATAGAAGTACCCAAATTATTCTTTCTTTATCTATTGGTTTCTCATATTTCTCTTGGAATTAATTAAAGAAGTCGAAACAATAGCCTATTTTCACTCCCCTTAAGCACATTACATCCACATTTCACATTAACATAAGTATATTTCTTCATAATAATGGGATCTCCAATCACGTGTCCCCCTTTGCTAAACACACAAACCCTATTATTGGCTGATATAACATCACTTTCATTCTGATAAAACAAAGAAAGAAGAAAAGAAAAATTTTTCTAGTTGAACACCTCCCCGTAAGATATTTTCGTCTTGATCAAAATATTCAAGAATTAATATTATGTCTACCTTCACAGGAACTTTGGATAAATGCAAGGCTTGTGATAAGACTGTTTATTTTGTTGATTTGTTGTCCGCTGATGGAACAACTTATCATAAATCATGCTTCAAATGCAGCCACTGCAAGGGAACTCTTGTGGTACGTCGTTTTTGAGTCGGGTTTGATGCATGATCGTCAACCATCGTTTGATTATTTTGTTCGTCATCATGATGACAAAATTAAGCGATGATTTTTAAATTTTCGTAATCTTGAGATCTAAATGTTCCTTTGTATTGTTATTTATTTCAAGAATCCAAATAAATAATATTGATTTTGCAGATGAGTAACTACTCCTCCATGGATGGAGTCCTCTACTGCAAGCCACATTTTGAGCAACTTTTCAAGGAATCTGGAAATTTTAGCAAAAATTTTCAAAATGGTGAGGGAAACCTAATAATTTTATTTTGTTATTGTTATTGTTATTATTATATTCCCCTACTCTATAATTAATTTTATGTTTTTCTGATTGCTGTTATTTTTTGTATTTTATTGTCTAAGCAGCAAAGCATGAGAGGGAGAACTCACTGGTAATTTAGATTAAAAAATTACATTTTCCCCATTATAATGCACATGCATTTCTCAATGTTCCAAAAGAAGAAAAGAGTCAAAGCTAGCATTTTTACTTTTCTTTTTTTATTTTTTTTTTATTTTTTTGTTGGTACTCTTGGTTCCTTATGCAGACAAGGGCCCCAAGCAAGGTGTCGAGCATGTTCTCTGGAACCCAAGACAAATGTGCTGCTTGTAACAAAACCGTTTACCCACTTGAGAAGGTTTGCAATTAATTAACGTCTAGCTGGTCACACAGAGAATATATATATATATATGAAATTTTCTAAAAGCAGACATTTATTAATTGATTTTCCTGCTATGGAACCAACTGATCACATTCTTGAATTGATTTGCACATCGAAAACAGATGACAATGGAAGGGGAATCATACCACAAGTCATGCTTCAAGTGTGCTCATGGTGGGTGTCCCCTTACTCATTCATCCTATGCTGCTCTTGATGGAATTCTATACTGCAAGCACCATTTTCAGCAGCTCTTCATGGAGAAAGGAAATTACCAACATATCAAATCTGCTCATAGAAGAGGTGGCAGTAATGTTGAGTCCGAGCCTGAGGCTGAGGCTGAGGCTGAGGCCGAGGCTGTCGAGGACAAGTCACCAAAGGTGGCAGAGGCGGCAGAAACTGAACCCGCCGCCGAAGCTGCTCATGTCTAAGAGTCTTAAGTGCATGTTTGGTATAATATATACTCGTTCGTTAGAATATGATAAAATATAATAAATAAGATTTTAGCTTATTTTTGTCCCCCTCATATATATGCCGTCAATATTAATTATCAAATCATCTCTATTAAACATGTTATAAGAACATGCACATATCGATATGTATCTAATTAACTAGGGTTTCTTGCTTTATTTGTAATTTTTATTCAAACCTTGAAAACCCATCATATCTTCTTGTACAAGGTTGTGTAATTTTGTTTAAACAAATTATATATATTATATTCTGCATTGTAATTGTTCAAAAGTTGTTTACATAATTTTTCCCCCTCCTCAGTTTATTATTATATCCTTTTTCTCGTGTTATTATGGATACCAATCACTCTTTAATTAGTGCTATTTGTGTTAATCCGACTTATAGTTGAGCCCAAATCACCATTCCCACCATTTAGAAGCTCCCAAAGCCCAGAACTCATGTGTTACTATCCTAGTCTTTATCCAATCAAATGGGCCTGCAACACACAGTTAATAAAGCCCATTGGGCTAGTTTGTATATAATGACCGGCTCCGGGGCTTGACCGGAATTCCTGCCCGAAAGAAAGCGGACGTGAATGTTCGGATCTTCTAGGGTTTAATCAAAAGTTCCTATCGATTTAACGCATCTGTATTCAAATTGGTGAGTTATATTTTTCTTATCTTTCATTCTTTTAGCGATGTTTTCTCTACATTGCTTCCAGAAAAGCTTATTTTGCAGCTATAGATTTGTGAATAGTTCTTATTCAAATGAATTATCCTCGCTTTTCGTCTTGCAAAATGCACTGTTTAGCTCGGGATATAGGCTTTTTTCATCTGATGATCGTTTGAACAGCTCTCCTATTGGGGAATCGCCTGAAATTCTTGTTAAGGAAAAATCTGAAAATTTTGAAAAGGTGAAAGCTTTATTAAGGAACTATGGATTCGACGATAGCCGCATTTCTAGTCTTTCTAAGATGATGCCTGGTTTGTTTTCATGCCACCCACAAAAGATTCTATTGCCCAAACTGGAATTCTTGCAATCTACTGGCTTCTTAAAGGCTGACATTCCGAAAACTATTCTCCGTAATCCCTCCTTCTTGGGAAGAAGCCTTGAAAAGCAGATCATTCCTTGTTATAATTTCCTCAAGAGTGTACCTCTTTCTGACAAAGAGCTTATTATGATGATAAAAAGAAATGGAAGAATTCTGGGGGCTTCTGTGGAAAAGATTGCTGATAACATAGAGACATTGAGAGAATATGGCGTACCAACATCGTCCATCTCATTCTTCATAAGTCGGTTACCTTTTGCAGTGCAACGGGAACAGGATATGCTTCGGAAGTGTGTGGATGAGGTGAGGAGTCTGGGGTTTAATCCTTTGAGCAAAGTGTTTGTTATGGCAGTTGAAGTTTTATGTACCACGTCAAATTCAACTCGGGACCTTAAGTATGATGTTTTTAAGAGGTTTGGTTTATCGGATGATGAGGCTCTGATGGCCTTCAGATTTCATCCTACTTGTATTCAGTTGTCTGAGGAGAAGATTGCAAGGGCAATGAACTTCTTTGTAAATGAGATGAAACGTGAACCTGCAACTGTTGTCCGAACTCCAGCAGTCCTATTTTATAATCTGGAAAAGCGGATCATCCCCAGGTCTCGTGTGATTGAGCATTTGGAACAAAATGGCATCTTGAAGCAAAACTATTCGCCAATTTCTTTTCTCAAGTACACTGAAAAGGATTTCTTGAGTAAATTTGTGGATCCATATAAGGATAGTTTGCCCCAACTAATGGACATTTATAATCAAAACACTGAAAGTAGTGATGGCATGTGTGTAGATCCTATGGTCAAGGGTTGATCTTCTATTGGTGTGCTTTTTTATTTTTATTTTTTTGTTAAAAGAGAACGATTCATTGTGATTGCTTTCTATTGGTGTGCTTTTTTATTTTTTATTTTTTTGTTAAAAGAGAACGATTCATTGTGATTGCTTTCTTTTCACCAACAGCCAACTCATGACAGAGTTCTCTGTTAACAATGTAGGCTTGCAAGTTGCAACAATCCGGAATTGAGAATTTTGCATTACATTCTCTATGACAGTTCTGGAGGACAGGAAGTGCTTGGAAAAGGGAACTTCGACTTGTGAGATGTTCATCAACGAGCAAGATTTTGTGTAGGATGACAAAATTAACTGAAGGACGTGATACTAGGCCTGAGATTTATTATATTGCTTGCTTTCTGTAAAACTTCTAACTTGAACGATCTTCATCTCATGAATTGTATGTATCATTAACGTACTGCCAGTTTTGAACATTGAATTTTTTGGGCATATATAATGTAATTTGTCCTGTCACTGAAGTTCAGATTAATTTTTCCTGGTTCATCAGGGTGATACTACTATCGTTGCGCTAGTTTCATTCATCAATAAGAACACAATGGCTTTTCTCATCATGTTAGGATAATATAATACAGGTTGATGTTTTATGGCTGTTCCTCGTTTCATAAGCTTTTCACTACGAACGCAAGCTTGTCCTTTTACTGATTTATTACTCGTAGAGGGAACATGGTCTTCAACTCTTGATGCCAACACAGGGTTGCGGCAGATGCCGGGAGATTGTTGTTAATAATAACAGTTTTCATTGTTTCTGATAATATCAAGCTCAAGATTTGAAACAATATACTTATAACAGTACTAGGAAACTAAGTTTTTGAAAAGTTTCCTTGGAATCAAATAAGCCCATGAAGGGGGCGGGGTGGGGTGTCTTTACCACTAAAACAAGTCTCCTTATTCAACCACACCTTAATTGCATTAATTGTTGATGAACTTTAAGTAATTATTTTTATATATACTTATTATATAGATTATTATTATTCTTAACATTTTTTTGACATTATTTTCCAAACGTCTTATTAGTTTGTAATTCTCATTCCAAATAATGATTTTCATCTATAAAATTCTTGTCAACGTACTTTAATTACAAAAAGAAATTATGCGATTTTACTTAAATCTGTCTTTTTAAATTATTTAAAATATTTATGAACTTTCTTAACGAAATTTTTGGACCCAAACTCTTGTCATATACAATATATATATATATATATATATATATGTATATGTATATAAACTAAAACAAAGTTTGTTTTAGTACAATTTGGAGATCATGAAAGTGGAAAAGCTGACTCGAACTCGAATCAAATAATTCAATGAAGGATTATTTTTATCATTAGGGCAAATCTCGTTAGTACTAATTAGAAGAAAATTGACAACGGAAATGTGAGGAAAAAGTTAGACATTGGACATATATGATAACCATTAAAACTATGTTAACAAATCTCAAGCACTCAACCTCATAAAAATCTTTCTATTTCCTCTGTTTTTTTTTTTTTTGGAAAAAAATAAAAGCAGATTGCTATTTTCTATTTCAAAATAAAAGTAAACTATGAGCAACATTTTTTTCTATTTCAAAATAAAAGTAGATTGCTAATAAATGTGAAGGGTATACATAAAAATAAAATTAAAAAGTTGCTCAGTATCAATGTAACCTAGAATTTTTCTATCACTTGACTTGACAAAATTGACCATCATTTGAATGGTTCACCACGGGAGGGAAATTCACGACCAGAATACGCGGGACATTTTTAATCAACACACGTGAGACTTTTGGTCCAAGTCTTTATTATTATTATTATTATTATTATTATTATTATTATTATTATTTTTCTTCTTCTTAAAGTTGAATGGTGGTACTAATAAGATAAATTTTTTTTTTAATTTCTCAAATAAGTAAGGGAAAAAAACAATAAACTAGAGTTCTACGAACAATGTAAGAATCTTACATGTAAGTTGTTACATTTGTAATGAATTGAAAAAATACTCTCAATTGTAATTATTTTGATCTTGAGATTAATTATTGGAAATAAATTATAAAAATATTTATTACACTCTCAATTGTGAGTTGTTACACTGACCGTATTCTTTCAAATAAAATGACCTAATATTTGTAATTTATCAATTAAAAATTAAAATAAATATTTTTCTAATTACTAGGTTCAATGGGTGTGAATTAGCTAATTTCCACTTCTCTCTTTCTTCTCATTCCAATTCTATCTCTACCAGTTTCTGCTGATAGTTTTAATGCTTGAAATATTGTTCGTCCCACAATTCAATAAATTTATAATTTTTTAGAGTGTATGCATTTATGTGTGTTACATGTACAATTACGTGCCCATAAAGAATGAAGCTTCAGAATTGAAGTGTAATCAGGAGAAATCCATCTTGAGTTTTTGGGTTCAGGGTCTTTTTTTAATTGAGAGATTGACGTTTTAGGGAAATAACTGGTGTGACTTGAGGGTTTGGAATAGTAAAAAATAAAAATAAAACACATTGAATTGGTTCTCTTTTGAATCTCTTGATGATTTCTGTGGATAGTGGAAATGGGAGGAAGAGGTTGGACCGTTGGAGTTAGAGCTAGGTGTGGAAGAGGCTGAGCTTGAAGAAAGAGAGGCTCATTGTGTTCGTCATGAGAATGAGGAATCAACTATTGATTCTGATACTCCTGTGTATTACATTGTAAGTTTTATCAATTGCACTCCGCTGTATACGTATTATGTATATCATTTCTCTAAATTTGAAAGCTGTATGTAATCTTGGGTTAGTTGCTATTATATGGTATACCAAACTTGTTTGCTATGTATGCTCTAGTTCTCCTGTTTTAATTGATTTGTCTAATCAGACAATTTAATCTTGGATGCTAGTTGTCTGATGAGTCGAGATCGGATTTATAAAATCCATCTACATTGATACTTTGCATGAGATAGGACACCGTATTTGCAAATTTGAAATCATTAGATGCTCATTCTGTCTGTAGTCAAGAAATGTTGTTTTGTGTATCTTTTGGAATATCCACAATCGTTCATTTCAGACAAGGATAGAGACAATTAACTAGTATGCCATAGAGGTGTGAAAATCCAAAATGTTTTAGACGTCATCTTACTTGTATTATCTCGTTCTGTTCTGCAGGAGGAGAGACTCCAAAATATGTTGGGGCATTTTCCGAAGGATTTTGAAGGTGGAATTTCATCTGAGAATCTGGGTAAGTTGAATGTTGAAATTAAGAGCAAAACATCAAGAAATAGCCATATAGTGTGGGTTTGTCAGTAAGTCTTGGATTCAGATTTTCATTATTAACAGGAGCAAAATTTGACGATTATGGTTCATTTTTGCCTACTTATCAACAGTCTCACCTGACGAATTCACAAGCTGCAGTACACAATGATACTGCTCCAAAATCCCCCCAAAAATTGCATTTAAAGGTTATGCTTCACAAATCTACATACTCTCCGTTTCCCTGTCATTCACTTGAAGAGGAAGCCGTGTATTGGTTGACATGATTAATTGAGCTCCATTTTCTGTGTTGTAATACAGGACGGAAGACAAAACTCTTCACCTGCATCAAATGTCTATTTAGCTGCAAGGTCTCACGCAGTTCCAGGGAAATCTGTGTCCTACCGTGGTTCCCTGAAAGGTGACTTGCTTGCTCTACCTACACGTGCTGAAGAATCCAATCTGAATTGCAGGCTTGTTAAGAGTTCTGCTAAACCTTCAGAGAAGAGAACATGGAAAATTAGAATCAAAGTTGGCTCCAAAACTTTTTTGACACCAATGAATGCTGAAATCTACAGAGGACTTGTTCTTGATGTCTCTCCATCATCGTCTTTGAATGATAGCTCCAGAACTACTGATGGTTTATGTGGTAACCTTCAGGATGTGCCAGATGAATCTCCTGCTAGTATTATTCAGGTAAATCATCATCTGGTCCTAACTTCTGAGCTCTTCTTTTGTAATGACCAGGTTTTCCCACTTTGCATTATTGTGGTGTTGCAGCAGATGGTGACGTCATTTCCTGTGCACACACTTCTATCCCCTCTATCTGAAGATCTGATTTACCTCACCATGAAAGGAACTTTTAGGGAAAAGAACAATCACTCACCTTTGGACAAGGCATGCTTAAATAGTAATGGGATGCTAGCAAATGCATCTGATTTTACCAGGATTAATCAGAAAGTGTTAGAGCACAAGAAATGGAAGTCATCATCTGAAAAGGACGATGCTTCTCTTAAGGAACTGACAAACATGATCAATCTATTCAAGAAGGAAACTGATGTCGACATGTTTGGTTGTGAGAAACTTGTTGATGCTTTGAAACTCCCGTTGCTTTCAAATGTAGAAGATAGCCTGCAGATCCGATAAAATGCACTTCAAGGATTGAAATTCATGCTCCCATGACTTCTGTTGAAAATGAAGTGAAAGAAGAAATCTCCCCTTCAATTATGAGACTTTTCGAGAGTGTACCTGCCCAAGACATAGACAAGGTTAAGAAATTGGATGGCAGGCTGAGTTCACCTGGTAAGGTTTCAGATAATAAAAAGATGTACGTGAAGCAGTAAAAGCTTATTTGTCA
This sequence comes from Nyctanthes arbor-tristis, assembly GCA_963692815.1. Taxonomy (NCBI): domain Eukaryota; kingdom Viridiplantae; phylum Streptophyta; class Magnoliopsida; order Lamiales; family Oleaceae; genus Nyctanthes; species Nyctanthes arbor-tristis. The sequence goes on along the minus strand of CAVNYN010225433.1, from coordinate 146 downwards.
TCCCATTCTGAGTCAAATTTGTGTGGAGGGAGAAACTCATTTAATGGAGAATCTGCTGACCCCACAGTACAGTTAGGAGTGGAGAAAAGAAAATCTGGCTGTGAGGAACCCTTGAAACAAGCTCTTAAGAAGTTGTCGTCAAGGAG
>CAVNYN010225432.1:0-14261 GCA_963692815.1 Nyctanthes arbor-tristis | reverse complement strand
ATTACTTATATACAAGTACATATAGTTTCCAGGCTTCTGCCGAGACTAGACTGTGGGAGTCACTTAAGATTCCCCTACCAAAGCACAGTTTAAGTACTTACGTGGACAGGCGCCTGTGCAACGACATGGGCCACGAGGTCCCGGGCAGCACCAAGCAACTCTAGAAGGGAGCAATAGCTAGACCAAAGATTCGGGTCACAGCAATCGCTACCAGGAAACTGAGCATCCACCACCACTGGACCTCCGTTCATCATATCTGCTTCAACAATTTAGAGTAGAAAAATATAAAATAAGTTGAGTAACACTACTAGCTTTTATTCGTTAATTGTACTTCTTTATTGAGTTCGAACTGTGGAGAGGAGAGCAAGAAACAAGAAGGAAGCCACTGCAAACACCCTCATGGAGAAGTAGGACCTCATTTTTTATATGATATGAGAGATTAATGTTTCACAAATTATGGTATGTGTCGATGATATAGAATACCCCTTGTTGAATCCCTTTATATATAGGGTTCAAGGCTGTATCTCTGAGCTGATTTCTATGAACATATATGAAAATTAAAAGATGTACTAAATGGACTATAATTTGGGACAATGATAAGTAATGAACCGTGAACTATCTTTACATGAAGGAAAAGGTGTTTTAAAATCAATATTAGTATAGCACCCGTGCGATACACGGGAAGAACAATGTTAAAAAATATAACAATAGGAACTTAAAAAATAAATGGGAAACATTTATACCTTAGTTGAAAATATAAAAGATCATGAATAACGTTAAAAATATAATAATAGGAATTTGAAAAATGAATGATAAACATTTGTACATTAGTGGAAAATATGAAAAATGAATGTACATTAACGGAAACAATTAGATCAATAAACTAATTAATGGAAATCTTTTCCAACATCTAATGGGACCAATCAACTTGCATGACATGGGTATAGGTCCTCATTAAGAATAATTCTATTTGGACAAAAGATGAGACAAAAAGATTGACAAAAAAGACACGTGTCTCATATGATTACCTTTGATATAAAAGTGAAGTAATATGTTGAAAAATAAAATTCTATCATGTATCAATTTTGTTTAAATTTTTGTATGTACTTTTGTTCAAATAGTACAACTCATTAGTAAACATAGCACATCATCTTAATGATGTATTAGTATTTTAAATATATTTGAAATTTCAGAAATTTCCATCTTATATGATTTTCAAACTCAAACTTATGAAAAGGGGAACTGGTTTGAAACAAAAATTAATACTTATGAGAAATTTATTAGAGGTTGATTTTTTAACAAACAAATCTAAATACAGAAACTTCTTAAATTTCCAATTTCCGACTTATTATGATAAAACATTAAAAATTTTTAAGAAAAAAATAGAAAAACTAACCCCGTAAGCTTTGCATGCTTCTAATGAGAATGACGAAAAAATCTCCCTAAAAATGTTATTAACATTCAAGTAAAGATTATTGAGGCAAACGAAGTTCACAATAGCCTTCTAAACTTATAGTGTAAGTACAAACTTACCTAGTGTTTAATTCTGTCGTTGACGACATTTCAGCAAGCCCTTCTCTTTGCAAAGAATTATAAGCCACCTAATCTTTCTCGTTATATACCTTTTCTGCAAACTTACAGTATGTTTGATTGCGTTTGTTTTTCAAGAAAAATATCAAACTCATGGAAAAAAAATTCAATCTTTATGAGTTTATTTGGGAAATGGAATTTTAAATTCCATGGTGAGGGAAAACATGGGAAAATATGCAAAAACATGACGTCATCAGTTAGTTTACAGCACCAGTCTAAGGCGGGAAATAAGGTAGAAACTACACTTGATTTAGATTAATATAATATAATATAAATTTTAAATTAATGAGAATTTGAGGGTATTATCGTCTTTTTAAGTAAAAAATATTAAGTCGCGTAAAAAATATGAGGTTTGATATTGAATTGTCAAGTTTGAAAGGTTATGATTAAATTGCACAATAGGATGAAATGTCAAGGTTATATTGTGCAAATTAGCCATTTCAAATGAGAATGAAGCCAAATTCTCTCTACAAAAAATTATTGATATTCAAGTAAAGATCATTGAGGTGAACGAAGTTCACAATAGCCTTCTAAACTTATGGTGCAAGTACAAACTTGCCAAGTGTTTAACTCTACCATTGACAACATTTTGGCAAGCCCTTCTCCTTACAAAGAATTATAAGCCACCTAACATTTCTCATTATATACATTTTCTACAAACTTACAGCGTGTTTGATTGCATTTGTTTTTTATGAAAAATATCAAACTCATGAAAAAAAATTCAATCTTTATGAATTTATTTGGGAAATGGAATTTTAAATTCCATGGTAGTAGAAAATATTAGAAAATAGGTAAAAAAAATGATGTCATCCGTTAGCTTATAGTAAAAAAGTTAGGAACACGTAAAAAATATGAGATTTAGAGTTGAAATTGTCAAGTTTGAAACGTTAGGATTAAATTGCACAATAGGATGAAATGTCTGGGTTAAATTGTATAAATTAGCCATTTTAAAATAGAAAAGAATTAAATAATAAAAAATAAATTATGACATCAACCACAACGTCAGCATTTTGGGCGGAAAAATTTGTTTAGACTATTCTTAATTTAGATATATATAGATATTCATAAAATTAACATGTATTGATTTTATGCCTTTTGATCAGTCATTGCTGTGGGACCCAATATGCCCCTGGCTACGCCCTTGGATGCACGCCACGATGTAAATGCTGTCATAATAATATTGCATAGGTTGCGGATGAATAGTGGGGTAATTTTATTTTTTTTATTTTATTTTTTATTTTTTTGACAAACCAATACAGCTGGGGTAAAAAGATTTAAAGATGTAATTACTAAATTGTATATCCGCATCTTTAATTACTATTATCCTACCCATCAATTAATTTGACATACTACTTTCGTCTCATAAAAATAGGCCCAGTTTCTATTTTAATTTGTCCCACATTATAGTCCACTTATATAAATGAGGTTGAACAATTAATTTCTTTTCCAAATAAACCCTTCGTCAAACTAGTAATAAATTTGTAGTGTATTAAATTCAAATTAGTCTTGAATAAAGATATATTAGGGAATTAAGTGTAAACTTTATATTTTCAACCACATTAATTCACATTTCTTAATCCACGAGATTAGTTGATATGGACTTATTTTTATGGGACTGGGGTAGTATATTTTCGTGATAATTTTCAAGTACCTCCACGAGGCCCAGAGATGCCATAGCAGTAGTGAAACAAGTGTCAAGCAGTGGAATTTCGGAAAGGCAGATGAACACAGAATATCTTGGTGGGTTGAGGAACTGCGCACGTCTTGATGTATCTTATTTGTCAGCATTGGTAATGGGATTACCTTTGGTGATTAATTTGGGAGACACGGATTATTAAGGATCAAATTCGGATTGTAGTAGAATAAATTTAGACTAGACAGTACAGTTTTCAAATTTTATATTAAAGTCTGTTTCCTAGGATACCGTTCCTAATTTAGCCGCCCTCGTTTGATAAAATTTTTTTAAGGAGTAACTAATTCATAATTCATCATTAGTAGACACTCTTGATAATTAGATCATTCAAACGCCATCAAATACGCAATTAATATAATTTATTTTGTACAAATTGAATGTGATACGATTTTCGAAGCTAGAGATATGTAGAAAAAAAATTATGGATTATCAAAAATTTAGATTTTAACAGAGATTTATGAAATTGCTGTATAAATTTCTAAAATTGTGAATAATCTATCAGAATTTTGACCGTTTATTTTTAATTAGTTTAATATGATATGATTACCTAAAAATTAGATTGATTAAGAAGAATATGGAAGACCTCAATTTTAATATTAATGATAATAAGAATTCGATCGTATGAGGTTAGATTTTAGTTAACAGTTTGCAAGTGCATTATTAACTTGAAATCCATGAAAATCTACCTAAGGTAGTTTCCATAAAAAAGTCGCCATTTTGTGAAACTTATTAATTAAAATTCATAAGTGATTAAGGATACCATATTTCTATGAAATTCGTTATTATTCCGAAGAGAGGACATAAATTTCAGCTTCTAAATTTCTCAAGTAAATGAACTTGTCGATGAAGGCATTGGCAGTGATATCCCGTATCCGTCTTGCTTTTGTTTCCATCTCTACTGGTTTGAATTAATTTACTTCAGTTACTTAAATTCTTGTGTCAAAAACAAAATTTATATTTCAGTTGATTAATTAACTAACTATCCAAATTATAACCTACTTTCCTTATTATAATGTAGTTGGAATCTTAATTCTCTTATGTCTTTATTTAACGTACATACATTATTGTCCACGAAATAAAACTATTAAGATGAAATAATTATTAAATGAAGGAGTATATCAAGAAGATATATATTCTTAAATTCTCCTTTTGTAATGTCATTAATTGAAATTTTCTTAGTCATTGTGAAATTGTGAGAAAGCTTAACTTAATGGTCGGAGGGAGTATATCATCATCATCATCATCACTATTATTAGTCCATCCGTCATGTAGAGATAGTCATCTATCCCTTTTACTTTCGTCTCAAATTATAGTTCCCTTTATTTAATTTCTTAATATTCTAATATGCCACTATTTATTGTACATTATAATAAAAAACAATTAAAATGAAAGATTAAGTGAACTAAAAGGCATATTAAAGAATATATCCTTAAATTGTACTTTTCTAATAATAATAATAATAATAATAATTGAATTTTTTTAATCTATGTGAAAAATGAAGGGAGATTATCCGGGACGAAGAGAGTAATATGTAGGATGTGATTTGTTAGTTTCAATAAGGGTATTTTAGTGTCTTCAACTTATTATAAAATAGAAATTTATAACTTTTAGACAAGAACTATTCGTATAAAGACAAGAACAACTTCTATCTAGCTCTTCACCTGATATTCTTTTTACCTCGTGTGGACAAATAATCCTTCCAATATGTAAACACAAATTATGTTATTTTATTAAATTCTTTCTTAAATTTACTGTCTTTCGTCCAATTATTGGTCTTATATATAGCGACGTTTTAAGTTCTTCTTTAGATTAAATGTCTTTTTAATCATTGTTAGTTTTTATTTATCATGAATTATTTAATATTAATGAAGACAAAATGTGAATGAGGCAGAAAGTGATTTAGGACAATTAAAGATAGTATTGCTATGTAAGCATCCAAATGATATGAGAAAATCAAGAGTAGATTAATTTCCTCCACATAACACCTGTAATATCTCGTTCTGCGTTTATTGGCGCATTTGTAAAATAGGTCTATCTTGTGGGATTATTATTTTTTTTAACAAATATACATATTTTTCTCTTTAAATTAAATTAATGTTATTAGATTCCTTTTTTTGCATAGCATGCATCCATAAGACAATTATCTACTTGTTAAAGTCAACAAGAGTATCTACTTGTCTTTCCGTAACACCGTAGCATGCATCGATATTTGCCTTGATGACATTTTAAATTACAGAAGATTAGATTTTTATGATGCAAATGACGATATTATAATAAATTTTCATTTTACAAGAAACTAAGTAGGCTAATCAAAAAAGAAAAAATTGACTGATCATAGTACAAATTTTGGCATAAAAAAAGTTTTGTGATAATCTAGCAATGGAATGGTGACGGAAGATAAATTACAAAGCTTAATTTGAGTACAAGAAACTTTCAACGTCCTTTTTGATAATCATCAATAATAATTAATTGAAAGCAGCACAAACCCTAACTCGTTTTTAATTCCGAAACTAAATGAACTAAAAAAACTCAACTACCTCCGAATAATTCAAAGAGCGACAAATAATTAAATCTAAAATTTGTACAGTTCATACTATGCTCCAACTTTACCCATGTTAAAATAATAGAAATGAAATGATACACATGTTTCACGGTATCACATATACTCATAGAAATGAATATTCCGTAGGTATTATACTAATTATTGTAAAAATATGTGTAACAAACTAATATGTGAATTTCTATGCCTAGCTATTTGTACAAGAAATTATAAATATGTACGCAATCTGTAAAATTATTGGTGCATATAATATTTCTCTTGCAGAGAATTTTCTTAATTGAAATTTCTTTTTTGGTCTCTCTACACACAATTAACTAGTGATGCTTATGGACAAAAAAGTACACATTTCATGATAGAGCACGTACAAAAATGTACACATTTCATGATAGAGCACGTAACAATATCAACCGTAGCTATGCATATGAAAACTATTATATTCTCCTAGGCATATTCTCCTGGCCAGGGCCAATTTTTCCATGAAGCAAACGAGACGTGGGTTTCAGACGCCTGGATAAAGTGGGCAATTTTTTGCATTGGGCAATTTCCATCCCTTAGCTCTTCTAATTCTTCCTTCTTTTTTTTTTTTTTAAATAAACGTAATGGAATAGTTAATTAAGAGATGATTGAACAATTAAATTACAATGCTTGATTGATATTTTTTGCTTTTAAAACAACAAGAAGGATATTGTTTGAGTGCGTGGTCTTATCAAACTTTTGTTAGGCTTATTATTTGTTTACAATTTATAATGGTTTGCTTTTACTAATTATTTTGTTTAATTATTATAAATTATTACAGCTTTGTTGGTTTATTTGATTGAAGTTTTATTAGTTTTTTTATAAAATTAATTATACCTTGTTGGCCTAATTTACACTCTTACAATTTTTGTTTGTTAATTAATCTTAACTGAGTTTGTAGTGATATAAGTAATATACATATGTTGAAATAAATAAATAAATATTTCCTATTAATTGGCCCCTGCTGGGAAAAAATTGCCCAAGGATGCTAAATTGTAGTTTCGCCTCGGGTGATACAAATCACAGAACCGGCCCTGCTCCTAGCAACAAAAGATTTTCCAGCATTCTAACATTTTGGGCATAACTTATTTTTATAAAGTATGAAGTTGAAGCTATAATAAATAATGTAAAAATGGCTTGGTCTATCAATTTAAACTTTTAGGTCAAGTTGCCTTCAACAATTAACCTGGTATTAATAGAGTATGAAAAAAATATAAACTCAGCCTTTACGCCACTCAATTAAATGAAATATGCAAATGTGAGGATTTGATGGGAAAAAAATAAAAAATGTTGTCTACATGTGAGGGGAACATGTTGAAGATATGGTAAATACAATATGAAAATGGTTCACAGATCAAGTGATGTGCAGATTAACAAGATCCCATCAATTATTAGACCAATTGTTATTTTGTATAACTTATAGTACCCATATAGTTTGCTCTCTGGTTCCACTCTTGTTTAACAATATAATGCTTTTTTGTTAGATACGATGTTATTTATTTATTTACTCATTTGATACATGCGGAGATTAGTGGAGGGGAGTAAATTAGGTGAGGGATATATGTAGTTCGAACTTGGAACCTTTTACCTGAAATTTGAGTATCCAACTATTGCGCCACAATTCCAACCACTTCGATGACGAGGTTAATAGACACTCTTGAACCTTATATAAAGAGATACCAAGTAGGGATTCTTTCATTCACAGCTATAAGTTTCCACTCTCTCTTTTTCCTCCGATTCGTCAACATAAATTTCACTCTCTAGATTTCTCAAGAAAATGACGTTGTCGATGCAGCCATTGACAATGATGTCCCTCTTTAATTTTTGCTGATTTGCATCTCCACTGGTTTGAACTAGTTTTGTTCAATTACTTTAATAATTTGTGTGTAAAGCAAAAATTAATATTGCAGTTGATTAACTAACTTTCCATATATAACCAGAGTTCCGAGGAAGTCGTGATACGATCACGGAAGCGCGAATTTTAACAAAGCTTTCAATGATACAATTAACCTCAAGCAAGCCAATTCAAGATTTTAAGTTGTCCAAATAAATTAATTTGGACCCGCGAATAAATCAACGAACCACGAATTTGATAACAAGACACAAGAATTCGGACGATCATGATTAAAGTTTGGATATCATCTATAAAACTATAGCTTGTCAAATGTCAAACCCTTATATATTTACTTATATTTTTATAATATTAATTCGATATGATTTATCTCTTAATATGCCCATAATATTATATGGTACCTCTATGAATTAGACCACTTTTAGAATTTGTGTGCTCATTTTAAAATTTGATGGGATCAAATTGCTCGTTAAAATTTAATGGGATGATTCTTACCGAGATCCTCATTGAAATTATGAGTAGACTCAAATCTGACATCAAAAGGGTAAAGATGGAAGCGTAAAATAGAATCAGTTAATACTCTTTTACATATATAGACTTTAGCATATTAATTAGTGTACAATATATAGGGCGGATAATAATTGAAAAACAGCATACTCCCGAATAGTTTAATGTGCTAGAAATATTAAACTTAAATTTGCAAGGTTTCATATCTGAAAAGGTTGCCCTTTAAAAGGGTAGCTCAATTCTTTAAAAATTAATCAATCTTTTATTTCATGTCCAGCTGACGTACTGGTACAATATGTTCGTACTTTTTTCTAACATTAGATCGAGGTACACACAATACAGTTATTTTTCTTTGAAATAAATTGTTCCAAGAGTCCACGTATGGTGCGAATTTCTTTCGTACCTATTTTTCATAAGGAATAGAGCACACAATTGGTGCCTGATCATAATAAGAGTCGGTTGTATCAATGAATAGACGTCGGTTTTGAAGACGACGCCTATGGCAGGAATACATATTATAAAAGTATAAACGTCGGTTGTTGAACGACGCTTAAAAGTCACAATACATGTCGATTGTTTCACAAAAAAAAAAAATTAAATAAAATAAAATTTTTAATGACCTTTAGGCCTCGGTTGTAGCATATAAAACCGACGCCTTTTGTATGTTTAAAATATCAATTTTTTTTTTTTGGTTGGAGGTTTGGAGGATACACCTGCAACCTAAACATTTTTTAATGATTAAATAGAATTTTCAACATTTTTGTAAAATTGATGTTAAAGTGCAACTTTTACACATTTGAAATTCAATTTTAGAAGCCCAATCATTACATACCACAAATTTGATGATTTGAAATAGAGATTTCAAAAAATATATATATATATATATATATATCACATGTCTCATAAGTACTATGCAATGATATAAATAAATAGTTAATATAATTACATAATTGGAAATTGCTTCACGTACTCCTCCACATCGTGGCGAAGTCATTGCAATCTCGGATTCGATAGAAGCACTGGACTGCATTGTAGCCAAGAAGTCCATCAACTTTATCCCTGTGTAAAATGGCAGAAGGAAATAAAGAGAAGAAAGATATTATAGTTAGATTTTTCAAAACCTAGATTTGAAAATGTAAATAATATGTCATGTACTAAAAGACTAACCTTTGGGTTTAGATCCTTCCCTTGGTCTTGAAATGAATCTCAAGGGAGGGAAAAACCACAATCTGTACAAGCAATAGTATATACAATCCCATGTAACTCATGAACAGAATTAATGAATTTTGATGCCTTTCACCAGTCTACATTTTGTGTAATCACGAAATCTATATGGCTAGCTCGAGTGGAACACATAAATTGCTACACATGAAAAGAGTTAAGTATCCATGAGAACAGAATGATCAGGTTAGTAAAAGAAAACATTAGTAAAAGGTAAAAGGCAGTCTCTCTAATTCAACTCCAACTCTAAGATACACTTCAGCGGTAAAAACTGAAGAGTAAACATGAAATCTCTTACTTTCTGATCAATTTTCCATCACTATTCTACTTATTTTTAAGCAAAGGCCAAATGTTAAATGAGGAGGTAAAGGCTTAGGCAGAGGAAAGATAATTAATTACCCCAACAAAAATTAATTACCCACCAATACCATGCAAAATCATAATCACAGTCATGGATCATGGTTGAGTAAGCTTAAAAGGTAACTTTTTTAACTCCAGTAGTATTTGGATAACTTAATTCTTCACATGCATAGAAATAAAGAATTTCCTTTTCTGCAAGACTCAACCGTTGAAATGAAAATTACTCATAAACTAATTAGTAAAAGTTTTAAGCTTAGCCAAACACGCTCGTTGTGCTTGAAACTTGCAACTGAGAATTATCAATTTCCCAGCTCCAGTTCAAAACTAAACTTCTGCTTTACCCGCGGCATCCAAATTCAACAAACCACAGAAAGGAAAAAGGGAAATGGGCAAGGAACTATGGAAGAAAACATTTCAAACCCATCATACCAAACAATCAAGCTCTTCATTCCAAACCCACGTTACAAATTCATCCAAGAAACTCCCCAAACAATTTTAAAGCCAAAATAAATCTCTCGAATGCAAATGTATGAAAGAAACATTGTTGAACTTTCAGATGCATGAAATTCTATTATAAGGATCAATTAAATCATTCCACTATATCTCAATTTGGAGGGGAAAAAATATTACTACTTGATAAGATCATGCAGATACTCACTGTCCAATTTGGAAGTAATGCAGCGAGTACTGGTGACACACCACGGTACAGTCCCTTGATCACTCCTTCATTTATTACAATGTTCCGTAGGCTAGTCAAAATAACCCTTCCTGATTGTCACGAACAAAATAAATAGCTTACAATCAATACCTTTGCGTAGGAAAAAATTAACACGTGCAATTTAACCTGACAAAAAGACATTGATACATATTGAATTCTTTCCATCACAGTAAAGCTACTTGCTCTTTCTCAATTTAGGAGGCTGCACCATTCTATTATAATATAAATAAAAATCAAGAACCACATTTTGCATTTTCATCACTTTATATTTAATTATATGAATTCATAGTAAAAATACTCGTTGATACAAGCAGAATCATTTATACGATAGGGGCCTCCAAGGCGCTTCTTATGTCTATGGCCAGAGATAGGGAAAAAGAAATCAACTAGCTGTTTGTTTTCTTTCTTTTTCATTTTTGATTTTTCCTCCAAGTTACATTGTGAAATATCTGGAGAAAATACCTTCAAAAGTTTAAGGCAAGAATAAGAACCTCAAAATAATGCCCCATCAGCAAACCGATTTCTCAAATTCAATTCGAAGCTTTTATTCGTGCCCGCAAAAGACTATAAAATGCAGAGTATGACATTGTAACTCTGACCATTCCATTTCGTTTTTCAAGATATCGTAATAGCAGGATCCACCCCATTAAAACTGAACCCATCAAGAATTATTGAAAATAGTAAAGTATAAGTATACAAGATTACCGGGAAATTATAGACCTTGACGGAATGGTCAACAGATCCGTAAGCAAGGCAGGTACACATCCGCTGATGTTGTCAATGCACAGCCTTCGGATCCTTATCATTCGCATGCTTATACACCTCCGCTGCTCTGAGAAGGTACTCATTCCCCACTCCCAGCATCATTTTGTGATACAAATACAGAGTACAGACTCAAAATTCCACTTTGACACACAGAAGGAAAAACTCAAAATGAGAGGAGACAACGGGAGATTGGGAGAGGATGTACTTTCTAAGGATCGGTGAAGAAATCCTAGCGATTCGATTCTAATGAATGAGAGAGCCGGATTGTTAGATCTACAGTTAGAATCACCCAAGAATTCCTACAATCCGTGAAGAGATTGGGAGTGAAAGGGAGCCAGATTGTTAGATCTAAGATTGGAATCGCGCAAGACTTCCTACAATCCGTGAAGAAATTGGAGTCGAAAAGAGAGGGCTTTCTGCTGGTTCGAAAATCTGCGTCGTGTACTGCCAGCTAAAGCATGGAAGGCAATTTAAAAAAAAAAAAAAAGAGGCATCAGTTCTTTACTATAATGTCGTAACCGACGCCTATTGTTGAATCAACCTATGGACGTTGGTTGTTTATGAACAACCGACGCCCATAGTAGTGCCATTATTTTGATTATTTATCACTGCGTGTGTTTTGCGTGTCGTTTTTCCCAACAACCGATGTTTATATCTATTTTTTTGTCCAAATCTGTAGTAGTGGTCGTGCGGTTAAGAATGACCAAAAGACAAACTCCCAGAAGCACATTCCTAGTCTGCCTCAGTCGTAGAGTCCTCCCCAATGACAACCTTGGAGGTCTTAGCCGATCATCGCCCTATAAAAAGGCCACAGCAAACAACCATGAAGAAGAATCAAGCACTAAGAGTGCAACATAAAGGCGCGCGACCAACCAACCTCTGGTGCAACCAAGCACGCCTCAAGTGTAAGACCTAGCATGCTCTGAGAGGGGCAACCGTGTATCCATTGGTGTAAGACCAACCAATCCCTGATAGGTGCAATCCAAATGCATGAACGACTGATCCCTGACAAGTGCAACCTAAGTGCAAGAACGACCAATATCTTCACCAAGACCAACCAATCTCTTATTGGTGCAATTTGAGCACGGATCAATTGGCGCCGTCTGTGAGAACCTGAAAGAGAAGCCATGTCATGAAGAACTCGCCAAGGAACCCGATTCAATCCACCGCCCTCCAGGACGTACCATATGAGAATCCTTGCAGATCGGACTAACATGCTAAAGTTGCACCCTCGCAAGAAGGGAAGCAACCAACCTTATCAGACTGAGGGAACAAAACCGACCTTATTAGGTCGTAAGAGCGACCAACCTTATCAGGTTGTAACAATAATCAAAACCAACATTATCATGTTGCAAAACCAACCTTATCATGTTGCAAAATCAACACCAACCTTATCATGTCACAAAATCAACACTAGGCTGGATATCAGATGGATCAGGTCAGATTTGGGCCCAACCCAAACTCGACCCGACAGTTAGTCAGGTTCAAGTTTCAGAACCGAATCGATCCGACTCGGTTCTGAAACTTGACTCGGGTTGACTCGGATTGAGTTAGTTGTCGGTTTGGGTAGGCGCAAGAGGCCCAAAATTTAAAAAAAACAAAAAACAAAACAAGACCCAAAAAATTGAAAGGCCCAATTTCATACAATATCAATCTCTGATCCCTGACAGCAAAGAAACCTAACATTAGGGCAAACACATAACATTTGGTCTTTGAGCAATATAACTTGAAGCAGAAAGAAATGGCAATAACTTGTATAGATGATTACACTACAAGTTCACAACAAATTTTACAGTAATGAAGGGCGGCGCTACCAGCAGAGGCGGCGCCAGATCAGAGGGAGACGGGCAGCGGTAGCAGCAGCGGTAGCGGTTGAGTGGACGGTCGCGGTGCTGTGGAGGAAATCAGCAGACGGTCGTGGGACGGTAGAGGAACTCAGCAGATGGTGTCGGCGGAGAAATTGAATTTGGGAGTTAGGGTTCGTAAGAGGCTGAGAGTGAGAGGGTGAGAGGCTGATTGTCAAGGGAAAACTTAAAATAGGCCAAATACGATTTTTTTTTTTTTTTTTGGCATTCAGGCCAAATACGATTTTAATGGAGAAAAAAAAAAGAAAAAAGGTAAATCTGGTTGGTGAGTCGGGTTAACTGGGTTACACCGAGTCAACCTGGAACCCGACTCGACCCTAGTCGGGTCACCAGTTTTCCACCCGCGGTCGACCCCGTTACTGTAGCAACCTGACCCGACTCGACCTATTTTGGGTCGGTAGGGTTTGGTTTTACCGGGTTTCCGGATCAGACGCCCAGCCCTAATCAACATCATCCTTATCAGGTTGTAAAAAACCAGCCTTATAAGGTTGCAAAAATAATCAGACCAGCCTTATCAGGTTATAAAAATAATCCAACCTTATCAGGCTGTAAAAACCAACTTTATCAGATGTGGAAACATGAGGATCACGCCTAAGAAGAGCGGGAAATGTTTTTCTAACGTTTTCAAAAGCAAAAAGGCTCAGATGGGCTTTTGTTCATGGGACTAGTGATACCAACCTCATCTAGGGCGGTCGTGAGATTGATAATGACCAAAAGACAAACTCCCAGAAGCACATTCCTAGTCCGCCTTGGTCATAGAGTCCTCTCCAATGACAACCTTCGAGGTCTTAGCCCATCCTCGCTTTATAAAAGGGTCACAGCAAACAACCATGAAGAAGAACCAAGCACTACGAGTGCAACATAAGGCGCGCGACCAACCAACCAAGGGTGCACGGCCAACCAACCAAGGGCGCACGACCAACTACCCTTTGGTGCACGACCAAGCAACCTCTGGTGCAATCCAAGCGCACCTCAAGTGTAACACTGACCATGCTTTGATAACGGCAACTGCGCATCCATTGGCGTAAGACCAACCAATCCCCAATAGGTGCAATCCGAATGCGCAAACGACCGACACTTTACAAGTGCAACCTGAGTGCAAGAACGACCAATCT
>CAVNYN010225427.1:0-28160 GCA_963692815.1 Nyctanthes arbor-tristis | reverse complement strand
CCCCCCCCCCCCCCCCCGGGGACCTTTTTTTGGAATTTTTTTTTTTTTTTTGGTGGGGGGAACATTTTACAAACATTATTTCTGAATAATACATAATGCAAGACATTAAGTAATACAGTTATATACAGGGATCTGAATCAGCACAATATGTTTCACACCCCAACCCACCACACCCATACAACCTCACCATTGCCAAGCCTATACGTATGGAATAGAATATTCTTATAATTAAGAGAGACACATTCCAGAACACCTGAACCTCAGCATCAGCTGAAGCTTGAGCTAAATTCTTTAGTTGACTTAGCTTACAGACCATAAGTTTAGGACTTATTTTACTCACTCTGATTCTCTTTATTCTTTCTGTTAAAAAAGAGGTTATGGTTTCATTTTGCCTTTACTGCAGTTTTGCAAAATCAACAGTTTCTTTGCCATCATGGGGTTTCTTGAAGAAATGCATGACATATTCTGAGTAAAGAAGCCGTTTGTATATTGGTTTCTCCCCATTCCGTAACACTTCTGGCAGAGGACCAATGATATCACTAGGTTTAGGGTTAACAAAGATTGGCACTGAAACCCTATTATTGTTCCCGTTAGCATTCACACGGTGCTCAATGCTCTTGCATCGACCGTTGCTCAGAATTTGGAGCATCACCAACATTTATCACAAGAGATCCGTGGATTTGTGGGACATGGATCCAAAAATCAGTCTCTGGTTTTCTCACATAAAGCCCTCCAATTTCATCTTGTAGGAGAATGGTGAGTGTCGAAACATCTGAGTGGCGGCCTACACCAATTGTCAGACCAGGGTTTGGACATTTGGGATAGTAATTAAGGTTAATCCTCTTTGAACCCATTAAAAGAGATTCCTTGGTTTCATCTATACAGGTTATGTTCAATCCTTTCATTAAAAGCTCCAACAGTTTCTTAATGACTTGCTCGGACTTCTTCATGTATTCCATTGCTTCATCCCTATGGAATGCAGATACAAAGTTAGGAATGAACCGTACAATTGTTGGACAAAGATTTATATAGCTAATAGCTGACACGCAGAGACAGAGATGGGAAATGCTGTACAAGTTCATAACACAACCTGCAAACAGGAGGCCAGCATGCAGCAGCCTCTTCTTCTGAAACATAGAAGAGGCTTAGCCAATCTTTCCACTCCAGAGCCTTCTCCGCTTGAGGAGAAAAGCTCGTTCCAAAGCGCACATTGTTCGTAGGGGATTCCTCCTTTGAGTACTTCTTCTTTTCCTCAGCTGGTAATCCATAGAACTTATGAGTTGCATTCTTCACATTCTCAAGCACTTGAATAGGAATCCCATGATTGATAATCTGGAAGAAACCCCATTTCTCTGCTGCACTGCAGATCATATCTGCCACCATTTTTTCATTTATATTCGACATGTCAATGACAGGAATCGACTCCTCTGTTAGTACATTGCTGGTAATGAATTGTTCTTGTGGTGGTTGAATATATTGCTTAGGTAAAGTTTGAATGCCTATATCAGAGAGACCCTTAACTCCATAACCCTCATATACAACAAAGTTCTTGATATCACTTGAGTTTAGAACTGTTGAGAGTGCTGGAGCCATAACTGTTGGGATGATATATCAGAATTTGCTATAAGTTGATTTGGTGGTGGCTTATTTTCATTGCTATAGGGCTATATATACTCTTATCTTTCAAAATATAACTCACTTCTTTTCAGTTAATTAGATTGCTTTCCATTTTCATGCCTTCTTATTGTTTATGGTGTATATTGCAGCAATTTGGCAACGGCCTATTTGGGGTTGGGGATGAGGTCGGTCAATATATATTTATGATTTTGTGCTATAGTTAAGAGCATTTCATTGATTGTTCATGCAAAAATTCAAATAAAGTTGAATTTATCATGTTTGAGATTTAGCTTAGCCCCCAATAGCCTTCTTTGCCTATTTCAAAATAGAAATAAACACGTTTATGTCTCAAAAATTATATAGATATGGGTGGTTTGATGAAATTTATTTCAAAATAGAAATAGAATGCTAGCGAGGGGCTAAAATTTTAACCATTCAAATTATTGATAGTTTAAATGCGTGAGTAAGGTAGCAATGTAGGGCCTCATAAAATGTGTAGATAAAATTTTTGTTTGAGTAGAATTGCTGCTCAACGTGCCCAAAATGGTTGAACAAAGTAGTAGAGTACAATTTTTTTTTTTTCCTTTCTTCTATCATATATCATTGTAGTAGAATTGTAGGATGGGAGAATTTTGAACTCTTCATTAAGTCTGAGGGATCAACTTATATGACATCAGATTACAACAATTGGGGGGTGGCTCTTGAAGTAGTAATTGTCTAAATGATTGCAGAGTCAATTTTAAGCACTTTTAGGAGGTGGTGCTATGACACCTTTCATTTTATACGAGTACATGAACGCACGCCATGTGCCATAACTGAATCGTTAATTACCAATAGTTTTTATTTATTTATTTATTTTTATTGTAACATACATGCGTCCATCCACTGATCCACTCAAAGTCATCCTATTTTCATCGAATTTTGATTTATATATTTTGAGTACTTGGACTTAAAAAATTTGCTTCAACAAATGACTATTTCGCAAGAGATGGTAACTAGAGGTTTCAAAAAAAAATGGCAAGGCGTGAAAGTTGCCAAGCAATTAGGTTTTAACAACCCCTCACCAACCACCCTAATTTGTTCATTAAATAATCATACTATACAAGATCCAACCTCATCGTTGTTTCTTGGCAAATAAATATAAAAAGGATTTTTTTTTAATAGAAAATATGTAATTGGTATTCCTTGTGTCTTTCAAACTCTCTCATTCTCTCCCTGCTTTCCTTTTTGTAAATTTATTTTCCTGCTTGATTTCCTTTAATTTGTAATTGGGATGGTATCCCCACTTGTGGATACCCTTTTGAAGGCAATGAAATTGACTCTTCTAATTTAAAAAAAAAAAAAAAATGCTCTCCTCTCCTTCCAAGTTGTAAAAAAGTAGAAGGTGACAAGCCTTCTGAAAGAATGACTAAACGGCTGACCTTCCACGAGTCATCCTTTATAAATCTTGTTCAATAATAATCGCACTCTTTGTATAAGATATTTTTCGAGATCGGAAGAGTGTGACGCGAAAAGTGTTATTTGTACATGTAATGTGTATAAAATTTGTACACACACCATTTATTTTACACACAACTCCAAGATTTGTGATTTCAAGAAAGATGAGCAAAAGACAATTACAAATGGTGTGTACAAATATTGAACATTTTATATATACAATTCGACTGTACAAGTATCATTTCTCTGATATAATGCATTTGAAGGTTCACACACAAGCTGATTGGGTAATTAACGTTGGTAAACTACCGATATGATGAAAAAATATATATTGCTATAAAAATTTCAGTGAGGATATAAGTCGAGAGACGGCATAAATAATAATGTATTAATTACTAATAATCTAATCTAATATAATAATTTGAATTATCTACTTACTTTGATATAATACACGGTTATTAATGATTAAATTTCCCTTAATAATTAATTAACGTGGCAGAAAACCAAAACTTTGCTGTAGAGATTAAAATGCGTTTGCCGGGAGTCGAACCCGGGTCTATTGCTTGGAAGGCAATTATCCTAACCGTTGGACTACAAACGCGTTGTTGCTATCGCCTCTCCTCCCAAATATATATTTTGTTCTCTGACTAGCCAAGCCACAGGGTAAGCCGGGACGCCACGATGGCGAGCAGCTTGGAAGTTCCTTTTTTTTTTTAAAAAAAAAAAAATATGTGATAAGATTTAAAATTAAAAAATATATATTGTAATAATAATACTATTACACGAGGCCAAGCACAAATATCGAGCTTGGCTCGACAAGACAATTTGCCAATATCTCCATAATCGAACCAAATGTTGAACTAGCAGGTGTGCTTTTTGCAAACACCAATTTGGGATCCACCCGCTATCATCATGCTTCAAATCTCATTCAATGTAAAGAGCTCTTGGTGACGCTATTACTTAATGAATCTGGTAGTTACGATGGTAAATTGCGACTTGAATAATTTCGTATGATTTGAGTTCAACATCGAATTAAATTGGCCCAACTCCAAAAATTGTGCTAGCCGGCCCGTATTCAAAGAGTTTGATTAACAACTTATTATCCAATTGTGCTTGTTCAGTTATCAGATTAGTTAATTAGTTAGAATGTGTTGGGATTTAAACTTATCCTGTGATTAATTATTTTAAGAGTGTTTAATATTGTCAATATCCTTTAACGGAAAATGTCCTTTTTTTTTTGACATTTTTTTAACTCAACTTCTATATTTGTAATGCTTGATTGATATTATGTTATATAAAAATGAAAAAAAAATATGTTTTCACAATTCACATGACCACATTTTGTCGAGCAAAATATGGGAGGTAGATTTTTTTCCCCTTAAGGCTGAAGCAATTATATACACTTTCGATGTTAATTCCACTCCTGGTCAAACCGAGCTTAGTACTAATTAATTTCCACAAACAAGTTACATACATTACATTTTTCTAATCTTAATTAGTAATATCTTTGCTATTTTTGCAAGGATAAAACTAATAAATTTTGGTACGGAGATATTAGGTGTTTCCAAGATTCCCTTATGGAGACACTTCCTTTTGTATTAGTTTTATCCACTTGACATAAACCTATATGTATATCCCTTATTTGAATGTGGGTTCATGTGTAAAAAAAGGGAGGGTGCCTCTATTATGAAGACACCGAATGTCTCTTGATCGAAGTTGTAAAATTAATATTATAGTCCCTATCAACATCAGCCTTAAGAGCTATATATATGGTGCCCGCTATTCCTATCGATGTGGAGTTTGGGAGTTTTGATCTAACACTATATGTTATGGTGCTATATGACCATGTGACGTGCATCGGGACACGCCACATGGGAAACCACGACTATGCACGTCACATATCTGTATGGCACCATATGATGCCATACATATAGTTTTATATCATTTTTAGGAGTTTGGTGTTTGCACATAACGATGCTACTACTAAATCGTTGTCGTGTTCTCATATGAAAAGTAACGTACGTTTTTTAACCCTAATGAAGTTGTATGTAATCTTTTGTCTCAACCTTTTAAGCAAATATTACTTATCAAATTGTTGCATGTTAATAACAAAGATGAATAGAAGGTCCTTGATGATGTGAGATTTTAAAAGCATTTAAATGGATGAAAGCCCATACTCGAATAGAAGAAAATGGCATGAACAACATTTATGATTTTCTAATTTTTTATCACCATATTAATTTAACTCTTTTGCTGGCTTCTCCATGGTATTAACTTCAAATACACAAGATCCCACTAATTAAAGGACAAAACATGAAAAATGAAAGGGTATCAATAGTGGTGTAGATCCTTATTTGAGTTGTATAAGAAGACAATTTCAAGTAGCAATGTTTTCTTTAAGTTTGAGGTATAAGACAAATAAGCATCTTTATGATTGTTATGCTCCTCAATTACTTCAATATGTCTTGTATTATTCTTTAAAACACATTTTTTATGTGCATTTGCTGATGTTAAACAACTTGTTTTCTTTCTAGACAACACTCTTATAAATAAGTATATTTACGATAAAAGTAGTTGATATTTTGCCATTCAACCAATTTTTCATCTTATAATTCAATTTACTCAAGTTGCTGCACAACTAAGTAACACCGTGATTTATTGTAATAATAAAGCAAACATATATTGTTAAAGCTAGCTTTTTCTAAAAATTTTTGGACTTCAATAAAGCTATCTCGTATTCTGACACTTTAACACAAAACCACATACATACATGCTCTCAGATTTTTAGTGATTCACTCTTAGAACAAGACTATCGTCCACTTATGTTACTATGTGTGTGTGTTTGATTGGAGGGTGGAAAAAGAATTGGAATTTATTTTTTACGATAATGTTTTCTCATTCCCTTCATGAGAATTCCTTTTCCTTGATTTCGAGGAAATGTCCACTTTTTTACTTATATGCTGGAAAATGTCTTCCATGAAAAATGAAAACTCTCAAAAAAATTTGGGTGAAAATTGACATTTTTTATGGAAAATAATTTCCAATGAAACGATAAAGAAGAATATTTACAACATTTTTCTCAAAAGTTCCCCCAACCCCAAGTTTCCTTGTATACATAGGAAACTCAAATGACCTAAGCGCAACAATGATGTGAACTTCAATATTTATATAAGCGCAACAAGCCAGCCATTCAGCTTGGATAAAAGTTGTAGAAGGTAATGAGATTAATCAGCATATGCTCCAAATATACATATAGAACAATTGCCAAGATTTAGAAGAAGATAAGAGATTAGGGTGCAAAACACTCATTCTCATCTACTTTTGTATTGTAAGGTATTATTTACTTTAATTTCCACTTTTTAGTGTCAAAAATGAGTGCAGCATTTACATGTGCATCCAAGCCTTGTATATTCAGATCAGGTGATGGAAAATTCTTGCTTCATAGAAGCAAAAGAACAGTTGCAAGAGCTCAAGTGGCTATAGCTTTTCCAAAGAGACAGAGTGATTGGTCTTCCCATCCCGAGCTTTTGATCAGCAGAACCGATAAACTCATACAAGATATTGTCCAAAGACAATCACAGTCCAATGGTTTGGCTACACATAATGTTTGTAGGAAACCAGATTTCCATCCTATGTTTCTTGAAGAGGCATATGATCAATGCAAGAACATTTGTGAGGAATATGCAAAGACTTTCTATTTAGGTTCATCTTGTGATCCCTCAGTACTTTATAATTTCTTTGAGTTAAAACTTTAGTAGTTTGATGAAACTTATAATAAATTGATTATGATGCAGGAACACTTCTGATGACAGAAGAAAGAAGAAAAGCAATATGGGCAATTTATGGTAAGAAAATTTTTTACTTTATTTTGTTTTTGCCACACTTTTTTTTAGGGCTTATTAATTTCAATGGAGATGCTTCTTGTTCAGTGTGGTGCAGGAGGACTGATGAATTGGTGGATGGCCCGAACGCGGGCTATATGATGACTTCTGGCGTTCTCGATAGGTGGGACAAGAGACTTGAAGATATATTCGAGGGACGGCCTTATGACATGCTTGATGCTGCACTCACTGATACCTTATACAAGTTCCCTCTAGACATCAAGGTTCTAAAACCTTGATATAACGAGATTCAACCTCTTTTTTCCATAAATTTGATGTATACTATATAATTTTCTTTTTCCTTAACAGCCTTTTAAGGACATGATAGAAGGTATGAGAATGGATACGAGGAAAGACCGATACGCGAATTTTGAGGAACTCTATCTCTACTGCTACCATGTGGCTGGAACAGTTGGGCTAATGAGTGTCCCAGTAATGGGAATTGCACCAGAATCATACCTTTCTCCTCAAAGTATTTACAATGCAGCACTCTCTCTAGGCATTGGGAATCAACTAATAAACATTCTTAGAGATGTTGGAGAAGAGTAAGTGTAGCATCAACCATGTCCATGTCATCACTTATTTTCTTTGTGAAAAATTAAAAAGGATTCTTGTAGCCGACTCTGAATCTTACTGTATTCTTGTAGTGCATCGAGGGGGAGAATATATCTTCCACAAGACGAGCTTGCGAAATATGGATTATCCGATGAAGACATCTTTTCAAGAAAGGTGACAGATAGCTGGAGAGAGTTCATGAAAGAACAGATCAGTAGGGCAAGGTTTTACTTCAATCAGGCTGAAGAAGGAGCTTCTCAGCTTGACAAGGCTAGCCGGTGGCCGGTAATGTCTCGTCACATTTACATGCACACATAATCATTCCAAATCTATGTTACAAATTAACAATAGTGATCACCTTCCCACTATGGATAGTTTTTACACTGCTCACAATTAGACAGATTTAGACATGTGGCAGAATCTATTTTTTTGGAAAACAAGTATGTGCAGTATCCTACCATAAACTCTGATATCCAATCTCTAGTTATAAATGGGGCTTGTAATTTGCAGGTGTGGTCGTCTTTAATGTTGTATCGCATGATCCTCAACGAGATTGAGAAGAACGACTACGATAATTTAACAAAGAGAGCATATGTTGGGAGGGCTCAGAAACTCATGACATTACCTGTAGCTTATACTAGAGCTTTACAACGCCGCCCACCTTTTTTTAGCTTCAATGGCAAATGTGCGTGAATTGTTGCAATTTTGTTATTCTTTTTAGTGTACGTATACTGTAGAGTGACATCAAAATGTTGAACCAGTTGGGCTCTTTCATCCTTAGAGATACGTTACGATGTATATCATTTGAATGTTATATATAAGAAATGAGCTTGGTTCGGAACAATATTGATACATTTAGTGCATTTGAAAGGTTTTCTAGAAAGGTTTTAAGTACATTTAAGAGGCCTAAAACGCCTGTCGAAAAATTTTAAGTATTTGATTGTGATCAAAAAGCACTTATTGACCCTTAAAAATGATCTCGGGTTGTCCCCCAATCTCTCACATCAGGCAGGAGATCAGGACTATATTGACCCCACCCCCAAAAAATAAAAAATACACAAGCCTTTTTAAGTTGAAATTTAAAGCTTCGATGGAAGGCATTCTACAAAAAGTAGAAAATATGGAAAAAAATCTTGAAAATTTATCTATTAATAATTCATAAAAAGGGTGCTCTTACGACTTACGTTTATGTTCCCAACCCCCCTTACATAACCCCCCCCGGGGGCGGGTGGCCAAGAAACCCAAACAGAAGTAGACTCGGACAATTAGCACTTTTTGAAAAACGCTATATATAAGAAAGGATAATGCTCTACAATAATAGTAATATGTGAAAATATTATAATGGCAACCCCTATAAAATAAAATGGCGAAAATTGACCAAATACTTGTTCCACTACAAAAACCCTAGCCATACCATGTGCTCTAAAACAATGGGGGTCAAAAATATGAAAGGACGTACAAACATGTATAATAATATCCTACAACAAAGGATCACAAGTATGACCTCAAAAATAGGGGGAACTGGCGCATTCTTTTGCAGGCAGTACTGCGTGTGTAGGCCACTGTCTCTTTGCAGAGACTCCATTCGATATTGGACAAGGACAGAAAGCATTGCATTCCTGTCCACAGGCTTCCTGCCATCCGATTATCACTAGCAAATGGCCTTCAGTGTGACAGTATCTTCCTACAGTCTTGTTAAAGAAAGTAATCTGGTGTTCTTCGAGTTACATCTGGCTCACCCCTCCTAGGAGCCGGCTCAAACTGCATTAGCAAGTAAGTGCAACCTCACATCAATTGAGTAACTGCTGCAAAGACAAGCATGCACCTCGATAATGAGGCACACATGTATGCATCTACACACACAGGAAGGAGGGAGAGGAAGAAAGGGAGACCAAGACCTGAAGAGTAATGCTACATGTATATATTAGTGTACAAATGGGTTTACAGTTAGGGAGTAAAAATTATAATTTTATCCATATATTTTCTCTTTCTTTTAGTGCACAACATTGGGTGAAATTGTAATTTCACACCCTTTCTGTAAACACAGGTGTAAATTCATCTGTATAAGTAGATTGATCTAGACCTGAATGAACGTGTGCCCTTTGCAGTCGTCAACCTCCAAGCTTGATGCCATATACCCGCAGCGGTAACAATAATTAGGTGCACTAAATATGGTAGCAACCTTTTGGTTCTGAAATAACCAACAAAATTATCAGGAATCTCAGTCTGGTAAACTGAAAGGGCCAATTACAGAAAGATGTTCAGACAACAAATTACATGACCCCAGTTGAATCCCTCCATAACCAGGTGGTGTGCTCTGGCAATAAGCTTCAAATTGTTTGTATGATTAAACTGCTCTGATATGTCCTGTTAATTAAAGTTAAACAAGAGCATTAGTGCATTACTTAATTGAGTTAATTACCTGAAATGTCACTGTACTTTCAAAAAGTTATCTCAAATGCCACTATACTTTAAAACTTACCCGAAATATCACTGTACTTTCAAATAAATATCTAAAATGTCACTGTACTTTAAAAGTCACCCGATATGCCACTAAACTTATGAAAGTATTATCCCATTTGTCACCCTCGTTAAACAATGTAACGGACTTGATAACATGGCTAACGAAATTTACCACATGGCATCTTGACCGTTATTTTTTTAACCAGGTGTTGATGTAGTGGCAAATAAAATAACATTTTCACAAGTTTAGTGGCATATGAAGAAAATTTTCTAAAGTACAATGGCACTAAAACTGTATAAAGTTCATAAAACTTTCCTCATAAACCACTAAACTCTTGAAAATATTATCTCATTTACCACTACATCAATACCCGGTTAAAAAATAACGGTAAACATGCCACGTGGTAAATTTCGTTAGCCATGTCATTAAGTTCATTATATTTTTTAACAGTGGTGGCAAACGGGATAATACTTTCATAAGTTCAGTGGCATATCGGGTGAGTTTTAAAGTACAGTGGCATTTTAGATTATTTTTTGAAAGTACATTGACATTTCGTGTAAGTTTTAAAGTACAGTGACATTTGAAATAACTTTTTGAAAGTACAATGGCATTTCAAGTAATTAACTCTTACTTAATTCACTAGTGCTTTAAAAAGTATAAATGATAAGTGGAGAGCAAAGCAGTTTAAAATACTTGGCCAAATGTATATCCAGCACCCCGAGGTGAGATGCCCCAGCCACATCGATCATCAGGGTCAGACCATAAAAGATCACACATTGGCCCCTCATGAGGAACTTCTTGGACACGGTCAAAATTGCGCACATTATCAAGAGTTTCAATTGATGGTGACAATCCACCATGCAGACAAAAAATTTCTGATTCAACCTGAAGAAAGTGAAGACAACATTCTAAATCAAGAAAAGAACACAATGTCTCAGAAAACAAAAAGGAGGCTAGAACCAAGGTAAAAATACCTTACCCATTTTTAAGAGGTGTTTAGAGATCCCATGTAAGGACAAGAAGTATGTGTTTTGATTTAAAGACAGTTCCATTTTTCCTCCAAAAATTTTACTTTTGAATAAAATCCATATACTTCAATGAACATTTGCAAGGAGGAAATAGTTTCACCTCAGCTTTATACATGTTTAACATGGAAACCCATATTCTATTTTTTCTATGTACAGGTTGCTAAACTCCTTTTCAACCCATTCATTAACTAAATAAAATAAAAGGTAAAAACCATAAAATATAAACCAACATGCACGATGATCCATTTTTCTTTTGAAAAATGAAAAATATTTGCCTGTTGTTATCTGAATAACCTATTGTTCTTCCTGTATTATTAGAAGCGGTATTTCAGGTAACAGCTTACACATGGAATTCACTGATATTAATCAATAAAAGATTTATACTAACCAAAGCTGTAAGAGGAAAATAATCAAATAAGTCTGTGAAGATCTTCCACACATTGGCGTTACCATACCTGCAAAATGCAAGAAGAACATCCATGTGCATTAGTTACAAAAACACTCAGGTGTGTGTGCAGAGTCACCAAGACAAAGAAAAAAGACAAACAGAACAAATACCACAAAGTTGGGTTACAACTTCGGAGTATATAGAAGTATGCACACAGGAGTATTCAAACAGTCGAACTGTATTTTTGGTGATCTTTAGGTGATCAAGCATACATAAAGCTTACCACACAAGCATATATAGTGAAGAACTTGCACATAGGAAAAAGCAGCAAATAGTTAAGCAACCATTGGAATAGCTTATAAATACAACCACTATAGTTTAAAAAGAACAGAACTTCAACTCTCAGACAAGTACTTTATGTGCTCCTAGAATAAAATACAAGTTGATTTAACTTCTTACACATGTAATTCATCTCTCCTCTCCCTTTTTAGAACACAAAGCATAAACATGAGCAAACTCAAAATAAGAGGGGACCTTAGTACAGAATAAGAACAAAATTTCAATCTGCACATAACCATTCTGAGATTAGAAATTCAGCCAATAAATGGGAAAACAACAAACTCACTTTCTCAGGCATTCGTTATAAATCCCGTAGACTTGAGTAATCTGCAAGAAACAAAGGGGAGTTTCAGCACTATTACGTGGTTAAGATTCATTCAACGAATGATGGCTGAGTGGTAAATGAAAGAACGAACACCAAGCATTACATCATATCTCAGGTATCATGATAAATAATTGTGGATGCGACCAATTACAATTTACATTGTGATTTGAAGTTGAGGGGAGCATACTCCATGGAAGAAAAAGGAAAAAGAACAGAAAAATAGAAAAGGAAAAGAAAAGGGCTATAAGGAGGTCGAGAGAGTGTAAGTAGTAAGCCATTGAAGCGCACCTGACGGCTTTCACGATTTCCCCGTAGAATAGTAATCCCTTGAGGATATCGCACTTTGAGAGTTACCAAAAGCTGAAATGAATTATGCATAAAAAAGAATAAAATTATTGATGTATGTAATCACAGAAGCTCAGACGAACTTACAAACAAATTTAAATAAGGTCCGAAACACATGAAGCACGTCCACATTCTATAATGAAAACTCATGTTTTCTATGTGAAATTTCAAGAAATAGTCATTTAATTGTGACACTATTTTGATAATTGGTTCTTAGCAAATTATTGTCCATTTCAATATACAATCCCCCAAAACAAGCAAGTTTCTAAAGAAAATGCTCAGAACCAATATGTATCAACATAAAATGCAAGTAGAGAGTACAATTAATAAATCTTGATTTATTTAAATTGGCAATGACATTGGGGGACAATTAAAAGCTATTACATCATTACTTAACATAGGTTGCTCATGTTGATTTCTTATTTCAATTTGAAAATAGAAATATAAGAGAAATTGAGTGGGGGGAGAACTGTGCGGCACTTGTGGTCCAATAAATGTATGAATAAATTTTTTTTGTGTGACCAATTTCTATTTCGAAACAGGAGTAGACTAATAACATAACATGCACATAAGAATAGGCTTCTGGCATCCATGCTGATCTTCTGATTCTGAATAAGCTTTGTCAGGTGTCCATGCTTCTTACAATATATGTTTACCTTATATCTGATCCACTATTTGCTTTTCTACAAGCAATTAAGCATTGGTTACATGTCTTCAATCCAGAACCTTTGATGGGTAATTAATTCAAAGAGACATTTCCCATACTCCGTTTAAAAAGCAGATGATAAATGTACAGGGTGGTGTGAAATAATTATGACAGTCATTTTGTATAGTATAATGTCTCATATCACATTATATAGAACATTTGAGATCTATGATGATGAGCAAGATTACATTCGAGACAAGATATTTTTAAACTCACCGTCACTGTTTCAACGGAATAGTATCCACGATCAACATAATCTCCCATGAACAAATAATTTGTGTCTGGACACTGTCAACCCATGAAAATATACACACAATAAACTTGTATAGCAGTTCAAATTAGGGTACCTTTTGAAAAACATTAGTATAGAGATAAGACGCTAAATTCTTTAAAAAGGAGAGAAAAATAAGCACATACCTTCCCACCAATCAGAAAAAGCTCTGCTAGATCATGGAATTGCCCATGAATATCACCACATATGGTGACAGGGCTTTTCACAGGCTGCAGGCAGAAACCAGCTGAGCTTTTTGTCAATACTAAGTATCTAAGAATTTGAATTGCAAAAAGCAAAAATGAAAAGGTAATGAAAAACCGGATCATGTGAAAGGTAGTATACTAATTGCCTAAAGGTATACTAATTGCCTAATCCATTATCCAAGTTGATAAATTCATGAACCCGGCAAGGACAGCATGAATGAGAGGCTGTAAAGAGTCTCAAGCAGCTGTAGTCATGTATAATGACTCTTTGTAGCAAGACACTTCCAGAACATACAATTTGTTTCACACTACAATCACAAGAAGCACACATGAAAATGAAAAACTAAGATTTCTCGCGGCTCTCCTTTTCTTTTAAGTGAAAGATTTCCTGCAGTAATAAAAGCTTGACCCTTACCGCTAGTTAAGATCCCAACCATGTAAAGAACAAGAAGATCACATTGGGAAGTTACTTGGTATTGAAAAATTAATGGAAAAAATAGTTACAAGGAGGATGGAACACAGATAACTCATTGTTTCAGTCTGTTGACAACAGCAGTGCAATAATAATCAATAATGAGAAGGGCACACCTGCACACTGCTCTCACCGATTAGGATCTCCTTGGCCTTCTCACACACCAACCTCACCTACACATGATTACTGCTGTTGGAATAACCTTTTCGACCGTAGAATGATACAGAAAAAGGAAATGGGAGAAGATGAGTCATCAGTAGGTTATTGAAGTTAAATATGACATCAAAGTGCAGAACTGCCCATTTTGAATCCAGAACTCCAGTTAAAATGAAAATACATTTCCTGTATATCGTTTCAATGGAAAAAATAAGAGGTAGAAATTAATTTAGGCGGGCACTTCACAATATTCACAATTTTCCTCCCGTCGACATTGAATAAACTTAAACTGTACACCATTCTATCTTGAAAGTAAAACGACAACTTAATCCAGAATTCCTGAAATCAGATTACAAACATCGAGAATTTCTCAAAAAATAAAGTAATTACAAAACAAAATGAAATAAACGGCTAGAATTTGAAATGTAAGAAAATAAAATCCCAGAAGGGCAAACCAATTCAACCCTTAACCTCTAACAAACTTAAACTGTACATCATTCTATCTGGAAACTAATATGACAATTTAATCCAGAATTCCACAAATCAGATTACAAACATCGAGAATTTCTGAAAAAATAAAGTAATTACAAAAACAAAATGAAATGTCACAAGAAATAATTACATCTTTTTCGGATAACGGTTTGCAATCCATGAGCTGAGATATTAGCTCATCCAGGTTTCCATGAGCCCTCGACGCCGCCGATGCATCCATCAGGTAGATTGTTCTCTCTTCCTCTCTACGAAACCCTAGAATTTGGGAATTCTTTGGCTACTGGGTACGTCCTGTTACGACGTCGTCTGTTTGGTTAAAGAGACTGGCGGAGGAAGAGTGAACTGAAAAGTGAGGAGGACTGGAGGAGTGAGCGGTGGTGGAGAAACAAGGAACTGAGTCAATTGACTGAAATATCCTACTATACTGATGTAAGCAAAAACCGCAATACTGAAGAACCGAACCGAAGCTGTTTTCTCGAGATGGGTGGTTTGATACTACGTAGACGGACCCGTCAACGAAATAGTTTTTTTTTTTTTTTGGTACAAAGGGGGATGGGGAGAGGGACGTTGGGGATTCGAACTCGGGTAATCCCGATAAGGAGTTAAGTCATTAACCACGTAGCTAACCTCTTAATCCCGTCAATGAAATAGTTTTGACCCAAGTTGAATAAGTCAATTTAGGTATTTTTAAGGAGTAAATTTATTCCATAGAAACATCTCCAGCTACTCTATCAAGCCACTCTATCAAGCCTATGAACGGCCTAGTTTGTAAATTTCCTAACAAAAGAAAACTTTATATTGACTAGGGTAATTTACACTTAACGTCTCCAACCTTTCAACTTTTATTATATTACGTCTCCAACCTTTTATTCTACTCTTATAGATCTCCAACCTTTCCCAAAATCCCCACACAAGTCCCTGAAGACGGAAACCGTCCAACCTAGCAATTAGTCCACATATTGAAGACCAAATCCAAGAAGTGACTAGGGAAAATTTGGCACTACACATTTCCATCAACTTTCCTCCAAAACCTTTGCTATCTTCCCTCCAAAACTCTCTATATGTGTGCGTATCTGCACGCTCGCGTATATATAAACGTACTTTCTGACAGAACTCTTGCAAATGAATTAGATGAAGAGGTTCCCGGTGCTTCTTTTGAGACTCCTGGCTTTAGAGCAGGTGAATTCTTAGTGCCAAATGGGAATAGTATGATGGATCCCTGCTAGGTAATATACCTGAGGATTCAGGGAGCTATGGCTGGTTTGATAGTTGTAAGTATGAAGGTGAGTGGAGATATGGGATGAGGCATGGATATGGAAAACTTAAATGGCCATCAGGTGCTCTCTATAAAGGTGAATTTTCAGGTGGCTATATGCATGGCACAGGAACGTATACTAGACCTGATAATATGCCCCATAGGGGTCGGTGGCGGTTGAATCTAAAACATGGTTTGGGATATCAAATATTTCCCAGTGGAGATATTTTTGAAGGATTATAGATTCAGGGGACCCCGAAAGGACCTGGTAAGTATACATGTGTCACGCTCCCAAATTATTACCTTATTTTCTCGTATTATCGGCGTTAAACAGTAGCGGAAGCATTTGAAAAATAGAACTCGGTCTATAATTTGAAGGCGAGACTTTACAAATATAAATCAAACACTAGTATACATAATATCATGTTATTATAACTCTACAATAACTATTGCGACCACCCACAACGAAACCTCGGCTATACACTAAAATCTCGATCACATACATATACCTTCTCTATCTTTGGAACGATTAAGCCACAAAGTTTTTTAATTCAATACCTACAGGGTTGTTAGATGGAATGAGGGGTGAGTACAACGTACCCAGTAAGTAACAAAATATTTTGATTCACCTTTCATTTAAGAAATGCATTTTCAAGAAAATCATCGAATGCGCAAAGCCTTTGAATGCACAAAGCCTTTGGATGCACAAAAGGGCCCTATCACTAGTTAAACTACTACCCGTGGGGTGCACATAATTCAAAGATTCAAGATGGCCAAGATCATGTAGCAAGGTCATTATACCACAAAGATTACCACATAGTCAAAATGACCAAGACAACATAGCAATGTCATATTCCACAAAGTAAAGCAAAACGGGTAGAGCATTAACTAGTGATTCAAACGCAACAAACCAATCTTATTCTTTCCATAAAAATGCATCAAAGTTCATATTCATCTTATGAAATCTCGACGCATCAAATCAATATTTATTTCGTGAAAACTTTATGGATAAATGAAAGAAAATCAAAGTATTAGAGCTTGTTTGATTCTCATTATTTATTTAAAATTGGAGAAATTATAATGAAGAGAGAGATAGAATGTGTATTGGAAATGTAAAAAAGTTTTGAAATATGTGGTTGTAATTGAACAGTTGTCAAATCAAATATCAAATCAGTGGTAGGTAAAATTATAATGTGGGGAAATAATGAGAATCAAACAAGCTCTTAGTTACTCACCTCCAAAGATTCCTTGAATAAGTCTTTAAAGCCTTGAAATTCCTCAATAAAAGTTATTCTTTATGTTGGAATCTTCCTATATATGGAAAAGACTCTTTTTCAAGTGTAAAACTAGGTGTTTGATAGGTTTTTTGGGTTGATTTCCTCCCTAGAGTACTTATGGCCGAATTTATATATTTTGGGATCGATGGAGGGTTTAAAGAGGTTTGGTAAGTTTCCCTATCCTTTGGCTCTTTTTTATAGTTGTGAAGATTTAACTGTTTTTTATTAATTCTTGAGTTTCGCTAATCCAAAAGCGACAAGTGGCACAATTGTTATCATACACCTAAGGGGGTGACTCGGCTAAATAGAGATCGTTCATTTATTGCTCAAGAAATCCTTATATTTTGTGTTGTCTTGTAATTTAGTCACCTTACTTTGATTTATGTTGATCAAGGACCACAATCTTTCTTTGGCATGAATTGAGTAACAATTTTGTAATATTTTAATACAGTTTAGGCAATTATTCCATCATCGTCAAAATAACAATCACATAGCTTAATTGAGGGTTAAATTTTCGTGGGATGTTACAACATAGGCTAATGGAAATGTGTATTTGGGAAATATAAAGGGTGGTAAAATGTCAGGTAAGGGAACGCTTACTTGGACCAATGGTGATTCCTACAAAAGAAGCTACTTAAATGGCGCGATGTATGGATTTGGAATATACACATAGAGTGATGGTAGCTACTATGTTGGAACTTGGACTCGGGACTTGAAGGATGGAAATGGGACCTTCTATCCGAAAGGCTGCAAGCTTTCCGCTGGTCATCAGCTATACCTCAATGACTTGAGAAAACAAGGACTGCTGCCAGATTTGAGAAAACAAAATCAAGTTATTTATATTAATCACGCAACATCTGTAGATATGGGAGATATTAAAGTTGGTAGGAACCGAGGTTCTCGTCGGCACTCGTCTAAGCTCTCTAAGGGAAACCTATTAAATCTAGAGCAGCCCTATGCAGGAAATATGTTTATATATACACACATATATAGGGAGTTTTGGAGGAAAGATAGCAAAGGTTTTGAAGGGAAGTTGATAGAAATGTGTAGTACCAAATTTACCCGCAGTCACTTCTTGGATTTGGTCTTCAATATGTGGACTAACGGCTAGGTTGAACGGTTTCCGTCTTTAGGGACTTAGGTGGGGATTTTGGGAAAGGTTGGAGATCCACAGGAGTAGAATTAAAGGTTGGAGACGTAATCTATTAAAAGTTGAAAGGTTGGGGACGTTAGGTGTAAATTACCCTATTGACTATATTAGGAACAAGCGAGAGACAATCTTCAATGATCAAACCAAAATGAGTAATGTCTACTTTGTTATATTGTAGTACCTGAAAGATAATCAGCACGTCTATCTCCACAATAGTTACTGAGATATCTATAGCCAATCCAACTTAATCCTTTTTGAACCCCAGTGGCTTAGGCTATCATTGATTCGATAGTTCCAGGAATAAACACTGATTTTATTGCTACAAAAGCCCCAAGATGATCCCGAATAACCATGCCAATTCCGATCTTGTTCCTTTCTATAAAGGTGGTAGCGTCCACATCGATTTTTAAGTTGCCAACACAAGGTTTTTTTTCCATTAATGTTGACTGCTACTTGGTGAAGAACTCAATGACACCAGACTGATGAGTGGACGCTGCGCCATTCTCCATTGGCAAAGCTGGTATTCTGCTAGCTAAAGGACACTATTTGCCTTGAATGGTTTAGCTTTCCAAACAACTTCATTCCCATTGTTCCACAAAGCCCAACAAATCACGGCTAAACTTTCATTGTCGTTATTATCTAATATTGCCCGTCATGGAAATTGTTAGCAGCACCTCTAGCATATCCAGTTAGGGGTAGGGATGGCAACGGGGAGAGTTCGGGGCGGCCAATACCCGACCTCGACCGAATAAGACTTCGGGACAAAATCCTTTACCCCGTACCCTCCCCAATAGTTGATGGGGTGGGTATTACCAGCCCCGTTCAGGGCGAGTACTCGCGAGTATCGGGTAATATCTGTACCGTTGCTATCTCTAGTCAGGGGTGAGCATCGGGTCAATCGGGTTAGGTTTGGGCCCAACCCAAAACCGACTCGACAACTAGTCGGTTTGGAAAATCCCAAACCAAGCCCAACCCACAGGGCCTGGGAACCCGACCCAAACCGACCCACGTGGATCTGGTCGGGTTCCGGGTTAGGCAACATTCTTTTTTTTTTTTTAATTAAAAAGGTTAATTTTGGGCTCAAATAGTCAAATCTGATGCACGTTCTAGGCCTTCGTTTTTTATTAGGCCCAATTTTAGGCCTTATTTTTATAACTGAAGGAGAGGGGAAATATTTGGGCTTAGGGTTCAGACGAGATGTATAGAGAGAGAGAGATGAGAGAGACGGCGATGGCTGCTGCAGGTGGTCTGTGGCGGTGGTGGCGCGGAGGCAGAGGACGGGCGCTCCGCCTAGGCGCATGAGTGGTGGCGCTGGCGCTGGAGCAGTGGCGGTGGCTGACACAGGCGCAGGTCACGTTGGGCAGTAGCAACAGCGGAAGAAGGTAGCACCACCGGCTACGGAAGGGAAGAAGGTAGCACCACCGGCGGCAGAAGGGAAGAAGGGAAGTACGGAAGTCGTTGGTTACCAAAATTAGGGTTTAATTTTGCTTTGAGTTTGCCAAATCTGGATTTGAATTGTAAATTGAGAATTTGAGATTGTTATTTTGAATTTTTGATAAACTGGATGTCTGAGCAGCGGCGGCGCAGGCGGTGGATGGCGTGTTGGAGGAGCAGCAGCGGCGGCGAAGGTTGTAGAAATGACGGAAGTTAGAGCTCATTGATGCAATCCAACGCCTTGGAGAAATTTGAATATGCCAACTGCCAAATCTGATTTTGAGTTTGTAAATTTTAAGTGAATTTTAAATTTGAAATTTGTAAGGATTAAGGAATGAGAAAGAAGAAGGGAGGAGAAAATTGGGGTTGGAACTTTGTGATTCTAAATGTTAATTGTTAAGTGATTAAGTTGTGTTGATTTTTTGAAAGTGCCCTTTTTCATCGAAGGAAGAACAAGAAGACTGGAGAGTTTTGTGATTTGTGAAACACGTTTTTAGACCAAAGAAAGAGGGAGAAAAAGGAAAAAAAAAATAAAATTTCGGTTTGACCGGTTTAACCAGTTTGGACCACCAAACCTGTTAAACCGATCGATTCAAATTGACTAAACCGAGCACCGGTTCGGTTCCAATTGGGTTTGCCTGGTTTAGCCGGCCAAACCCAGGAAGTGAACCGGATCGGTTTAACTAGCTGAAACCCGCAACCCAACCCAACTCAACTGTCCCAAAACCGACCTAAATTGACCTGAATTAGATTGGGTCGGTCCGGGTTACCGGGTTAACAGTTTTTTTGCCCACCTCTATATCCAGTTTTTGAGACGTCCCAAACACTTTGAGCAAAAGAGCACAACACCATACAGTGAAGGATTGGTCTATTCTCTTCTTGGTAGATAGAACAACGAGCCTCAGCATTCAGCTTCTTAATCTGAGTAAATCTATTGTAGGTAAAACATTAGAAATTGTGCGCTATATAAGATTTTTTGCTTTCCATAGTGTCCCCTCTTGGGTAATGAACTTGTAGCATGGTTGTGATGGGGTCAACTGATACCAACTTTTAATATTATATAGACCTCTATTTTCTGGCCTCTGATAATACTTGCTGGTTTAATTTAGGTTATCGTCCCCAACATTTGAGATTAGTATCGGCTAGGTCTTTAACTTTTTTTTTCGTCTCACTGAGTCCCCAGCCTTTCATTAAATCCCACATAAATCTCATTTTTAACTATTTCCATCAATGTCACCGTTAACTCCTCGAATAAATTATCATTATGTCTCTTATCATTTTAAATTAAGAAATAAAAATTTTAAAAATTTAAAAATTTTTATTTTAAAAAAAGAGGGAGGACTCCCCATAGCTGCAGGAGGCTACCTTTCCGGCGGTCAAAAGGGAGAGAGTCCCCTTCCCCCCATTTTTAAAAAAAAAAATTAAAATATTTATATATTTTTTTATTTTTAAAATTTTTGTTTCTTAATTTAAAATCATAAGTGATACAATGGTAATCTATTCAATGAGTTAACGACTAAATTGAATGAACCCTTAAAAGGGACTATATGTGCGACTTAATGAAAGGTTAGATACCCAGCGTGTTAAAAAAAAGTTAGAGACCCAGTCGATACTAACCCCAAAGGTTGGTGACGATATGTGAAGTTAACCCTTTATTAGGTTTTAATATTTGAAATCCAATAGAAAGTAGAAACCAACCAAAACGGTTAGAAATATTAAAAAAAATAAAAATAAAAATTTCATTAAATAAAAATCGTTAAAATTTTTTTAGAAAATTAATAAAAAATTTTCTTGATAATTTTTATTTTATTTTTTTTTCTGAGCAAAATAAACTTATGCATTTATAGAATCAGATAGAAGTATATAGGATATAAAAAGAGGCAAAAAATAAACTCACTCTTTGGAGACAGACATTGAATCCACCGCTTTAGCGAGAGCATGAGCAGCCAAGTTCGCAGATCTCCTAACCCAATTGAAATTAATGTTTGGTAGCCCCTGGGCTATTTGACGACTGTCCTCTAAGATCAATCCAAAATAAGAGAAATCAGGTTCATTACTATGAAAGCTTTTTATGCTACCAGTGCTCGAGAATGCCAACCGAAGGAAAGCTCAAAATAAATGGTTTAAGTTTTTATTTTTATGGGGCTCATTCCACAATTTTGAAAAGCACTAAATTCTAATATCATAAGAATGTCCGATTCACTACTGTATACATAATCAATTTTCCCAATTGACTAGACCCTGAGTGAGACGTTTTTTTGTGGTTTCATTTGTTTCAATTATATATTTATCATATATACTCGAATTTTATCTTCCATCTTCACCCTTCCTCATTTCTAATCCCCCAAGAGACAAAGTAATGAATATGCGTTGCTTTCCAATTTATTCAATAAAGCTCCAATTAAATACTTCATTGAAGTTTAAAAGTTGTTGCCTTACGAACCTTGGTTGGGGAATGTAAATCAACAAATTTGTGACTTGTGATTGAAGTACTCAGCCTAAACTTAAGTACTAAGTTTCCATTAAAGATTGTTTGCGGTTTTAACTTTTTTCCCCCGATAACGGGGTTTTAACCTTTTTTCTATCAAAGATTGTTGGCGTTTTAACTTCTATTGTCTCTATAGTGTGATTATTATCTACTTTTTTTTTCTTTTTAGCTTTATAATAATTCGACATTTGTGCTTCATTTTATTTTTTCGTCATTACAAGGAAAAATAATATGTCATTAAAGTGAATAGGGAAAAGAATTTGCGGCGAAACTGTATTTTAATTATTAACAAATGTTGTTAACGATTTAATGTGAACTGGAATAAAACTTTGCAATGAAATTGCGATTTAGGTCGTAACATCAGTTGGTTTAAATTTGAGACTTTTCAAAGTGGTCAAAATAGTTTGGTTTATGTTTAAGATTTTTCCACAGTTGGAAACAATTTGGTTTGAAAGATCGGTAAAAAATCGACCAAATTGGGGGGTATACATCCCTATCCTCCTTTAGTTCAAAAGACTCTGGATATAAGGATAAATATATTTCTATAGGTACTAATGAGGGTGTATTTAATTAAGGCTTTTATAGACATTTGAAGACTTTAGAAATCTTGAGGTATTTAATTGAGACTTTTAAAGACTTCCTAAAAGTCATGGTATATTTAATTGAGACTTTTTTAAAGTCTAAAAAAGTCACGAGGTATTCAAATTGTATAAGACTTTTTAGGATTTCTCCATAATCTAGACGTTTTAAGACTTTTAGGAGAAAATATAAATAACAAATCCCTCACAAAATCCCATATACAATCATGAGATTTGAGAAAAGCAACAAAAGACGAAGTAAAGAGAGAAGAAATGCAGCTTTGGTTATTCAAAATAGGGTTTCAAGTGTTAATTGATTTTTTCTTTCTTCATAAGGTCCTGTAGGAGATTGAACAATTTTACCGATTTCTTTGATGATTGATAATGAATTACCCTTTTTTGGGATAAACATATTGAATGAATATATGAACAATGAGATAAGACTTTAAAAAATAATAATAATAATAAATTTCTATCAAAATTTTCCATGTTATTAACATGGATATGAAGAACTATTTCATTATTATTGACATTTTTTTAATTGACGGTTGATTATACCTTATTATTATTATTATGAATAATTCATTATACCTTTTAATGATGAATGATTCATTCATCAGTATTTCGTATCCTTGTAATAGTATAATAAAATATAAATTTTTTTATTATTATTTTATGTCATCTTTGTTCCATATCACTATTCATGAAACCTCAAAGTATTGTTACAAAGTTGTGAAGCGGAGTTTGTGGAGGCAAAATACCCTTCCAATTAGGATTTTGATGCAAATTGAATTTTATGAGAAATCGTCATTTTTTTAAGAAATAATACAAAAGTCTTGATATGTCCTAACAAGTCTTCAATGAAAGTTTAGAAAAGCCTTAAACAAAAATCCACAAAAGTCTAGATATACTTTCTTCGATTCCCAACAAATCCATAAAAATCAAATCAAATCAAATATGATAATATCCACAAAAGTCCCATACTTTAAAAAGTCTTTAAAAGTCTTGAGAAGTCTCAATAGAATACACCCCCAAGTTTTTAAAAACGGTATGAAATTATATACTTTTCAACCCATATTGTGAACTAAACAACGTTGCTGAAAATAAATATTCATTCAACTTCACAAAGTATTATCCATCTATTGGACAATCTATTGAATTGTTGAACTATTTTGATAAAATGTGGACATGATCACTGAGGTACGCACAGTATATGCAAATCCTTCATGACATACAAGCAAAACACTCCAACCAATGAAGTTGCTCATTAGTAAGTGTATATTTGAGAGGGCTTTTGGAAAGGAATAAGATTATATTAGAGAATAAAATGTGAAATCATGAGATTTTTTAACGATCCAATTCACATTGACATGATATTATCTTTCATACCATTTATGACAGAAAGTCCAATGGGTTGATTACTACATATTTTAGTCTAATTCCGAGTACTAGATTTATAAGTTTATAAAAATAAAATATATATCACATCACAATCTCAGCAAATAAATATAATAACTCATGGAAATATTTTAAGGTGTATACTAGATATAAACTTTCAATCATTCAAAATGCATCAATTGTAGCCAGTTTTTCATTTCGTACTCATGTAACTTTTCAGTGGTAGTATCAATATATGCAGTAATAAAAAATAAATTCATTTATTTCCCCAAAAAATAATAATAATAAAATCCATTAATGAAAATTTTAAGCTTCATTAAATAAAAGTTTCTAAATATTTTACTTTTCCATAATCGACGTGGCATGAAGAGAGTGAGTGGCGATCAAATTTAATCCATAAACATTTCCCCTAAATTTTTGTCTTCAATGAACTTTATTTTTGTTTTTTTTAACAGAAACACAATGCACATACACAACACAGAGACAATACACACTATTTAATAAAACTATGAAAATTTTGTTAGATGCGGAATGATATATACATCACACGCTTACACGTTATACTAACAATGTGAAATATAATATCAGAATATAGAACACGTAGTACCGCACTATTTACATCGCAACAAGATTTTACTGAGTATGTTGGTATGCTCATTTCACACTAACAACTTTTGTAGATGATTGATCAAAGCCCAAAGGGTTTCAAGAATGTACTAAGTATTTCCCTTTTCCTTTTCTTTCTTTCTTTTCCTTTCTTTTCTTTTCTTTTCCTTTTTCTTTCTTTTTTTACACAACTAAGCATTTCATTACTTAAGTGAAACACTTCACTAATTGTACTCTACTAAATAGGATACTTACACTCTAGACCCAAGTTCTCAAGTTCGAATCACACATGCTCCTCTCCGAACTTCCCTCCCCTACCTTATATTCCCTTTGTATAAAATATATATATATTCTCAGTTAAAATAAGTACTTACTCTGCTCCACACTTTTTCTAAATATAATAATACTTATTATTTTTATAACTCATTTAACTTTTAAAGTATGAAAATTAAATATGTTTGAATGAACTTTGAATCACGGGTTTGGACTCATTAACTACACGGTGATCATTGCTAGACGAGCATCAAATTAGAAACCAACAACGCAATATATTTTGTTGCTAGATAATATTTTATTTGAGAAAAATATTCTAATAATAGCAAGTGAGAAGGGAAGAAAATGAACCCCAACCAGCCGCAATACGTAAGACGTACGGAGACCCTTAATATCGTTTATTAAGCAGAGACGCAAAAGCGCAAACGGAGAGAGAACCTATTCCCGCACTACGATATATATTTGCGCCGAGAGAAAAGCTGTGGACTTTTTTACAGAGAGAAATCCGAAAACCAAAAACAACAAAGATATTTTTGCCTACGCAACGCCTCCTCTGATCGCGCTCCGCGCCCTACTCGTAAAATTAGGGTTTCTTGTTCTTCCATTTCGTTTGTATGTATCCTCTCTGTTATTCTACCTTCTTGTTATCTGTGTGTGGATTTTAATTTTTATGAATTTTGGGTTTTTTGGTTGAAGTGATTTCTTTTATTTTTTCTGTTTGTGTGGAGATTGGGTTTTTAGGAATGATCGCATTTTGCATTCTGGGTAATTACTGCTTTATTTCTTGCTATATTTTCGCCTATATTTTACATATGTTGATGTGGCTGTAAGGAAATGAGTAGATCAAAGCTGGAATTTTGTGGTTATATTTTTGTTAATGGTTTTGTTTTTCTGCATTTTGGAATGTTTGATCAGGGTTTTTGACGTGAGGATCTGCGAAGATATAGAATTTGCAATTTTTTTAACCTAGAGTTTGATGGTGACGAAAATTTTGGGTTTTTTATTTGAATTTCGGTGCTGAAAGAGGATTCTTGACCAGACAAGTGAAAACTGAGGGTTTTGAAGTTCTAAATTTTTCCTGCACGGGAAGAATTTTGAGATTTTGGGTATAAAGCGGAAAAGGGTTGAATCTTAATTCTTTGACTATGCCAACATCTTGGGCTGATTCAGTTGAGAATGCTGCTGCCGGTGGTGGTGTAGGGACAGCACCTGTGCAGTCCCGTGCTGGTCGATCAACTTATGTTCCACCACATCTTAGAAATAGGCCACCCTCAGCAGACCCACCAGCTGCTCCGACTTCTTATGCAACTGCTGCTTTGGGTAATGACCGCACAGGACATGGTGGTCTCTCCACTGGAGGGGGTCGTTTCAATGGTCCTAGGGGTGGTGGAGGCCGCATTGGTGGTGGTTGGAATAATAGAAGTGGTGGTTGGGATACCCGGAGGGAAAGGGAAGTCAATCCTTTCGGAGATGAGGGTGATGATGATGCGGAACAGGCATTTGGTGAGCAAGAGAATACAGGGATAAATTTTGATGCTTACGAGGATATCCCAGTCGAGACTAGTGGGGAAAATATTCCTCCTCCTGTGAATACATTTGCAGAGATTGATTTAGGTGAAGCATTGAACCAGAATATTAGGAGATGCAAGTATGTGAGGCCTACGCCTGTGCAGCGGCATACAATACCAATTTCAATTGCCGGACGTGATCTGATGGCTTGTGCCCAGACTGGTTCTGGTAAGACTGCTGCATTTTGCTTTCCCATAATTAGTGGAATCATGAGGGGCAGCCAGTTTGCTCAGAGACCGCCACGCATGCCACGTATGGCATTTCCACAGGCTCTCATTCTTTCCCCAACAAGAGAGCTTTCATGCCAAGTAGGTTGATAAGTTGTTTCTGACATTATGATGTATTGTTTGTTAGCTTAATTATGCTGTATCGGAAAGTTCAACCTTGCTTCTTTTGCAGATTCATGAAGAAGCTAAGAAATTTGCTTATCAAACTGGTGTGAGGGTTGTTGTTGCTTATGGTGGTGCACCAATTCATCAACAGGTCTTGCCCTTTCTTTCTTTTATCTGTCTTTGTTGTTTTTCTTGGGGTAATATACTTGCCACTAATTCCTGAATCCCCCTCTTTTCTAGTCCCCATTTCCTTACATCCTCTAGTTGTGGATTTATATGTTAGCTTTGGAATTGTGACTTGAAACTGGACTGTATATTTTCCTTTTTGTGGGCAATCTACTTGAAATTTGTAAATTTGTAACATCTTTATTTACTTCTCAACTGGTAGTTTTACCCTTCTTTTTCTTTTTCTTTTTCTTTTTCTTTCCTGGCTCCATAGGCTTCTCCTGATTTATCACTCGTTTTTTTCACGCCTTCAGAATGCATTTTCAAAGCATATTTTTGGGTTAAGTTTAATCTTTGCGCAGCTTAACAATCTGAATCAATTTTTTCTTAAGTTTCTAGTTCTCATTAGGTCCATTATCATATCCATGTTAGATCGGAAGAGCGTCGGACTCCCTGTAAGAAATGGAGTTTTCTTGCTGAAAGTTTTTCCTGCTTTTTGATAAAATTATATTTTCGGAAATTTTTTTTTTGCTGAAAATTTTAAAGGGTTTCTGATATTTGTACTCCATCTTAGATCTGAGCTATGCTACAGTCATGTGCTAACTATGCTTCAAACAGAGAAACTACTGCAACCCTTAATTTGTTCAATAAGTTTGCTGCTGATAACTTTTTGTTGTGTTAGTAGATCTCTTTCTTGGTAGACACTGTT
Source organism: Nyctanthes arbor-tristis (assembly GCA_963692815.1). Taxonomy (NCBI): domain Eukaryota; kingdom Viridiplantae; phylum Streptophyta; class Magnoliopsida; order Lamiales; family Oleaceae; genus Nyctanthes; species Nyctanthes arbor-tristis. The sequence continues at coordinate 244 of CAVNYN010225427.1, read as the reverse complement.
AAATTCCAACTTTTTTCTCCTTGGAGGGAAAAAAAGTTTAATCAAGCGTTTGTTATTTTATTTTTGACTGATGACTTCTGGACTCTTCGAGATCTTGAGAGAGGTGTGGATATACTTGTTGCAACTCCTGGACGGTTGGTTGATTTGTTGGAGAGAGCAAGAGTCTCATTGCAAATGATTAGGTATTTAGCTCTAGATGAGGCAGATAGAATGCTGGATATGGGTTTTGAACCTCAAATAAGGA
>CAVNYN010225424.1:0-19819 GCA_963692815.1 Nyctanthes arbor-tristis | reverse complement strand
AAAGACTTATAGAGAACAGTAGTAAAAAAGTTAGTGGTACGTGTGACCCCATTGTATTTAGTTTCTAGCTCCGCCACTGTTTAAATCCAAGATTATGATGGATCAATTTGATGACGGACACGGCTTATAATAATTTCTTGAATTATATAGTGTATGCTCAAAAGTCAAGTAGGTACTGAGTTTTGTCAAGTGTTTCCTTTATTTGACCAAAGAGTTTTGTCAAGTGTTAATACGACAATTAAGAGCTTGTTTGGCACTCTTTATTTTTACAATTTATAAATTCAACTACCATGATTTGACTATTGATTTGACAACTACTCAATAATCATCACACATTTTAAATTTTAATTAAATCTTCACCATTCGTTTCTACTAATTATAAATTCTCTTTATAAATTGATTTTATAAATCTAACCAAATAGGTCCTAAGCTGCATTCTGCAGTTGCACTTATTCCACACTCAAGAGGCATATGTTGATGTAAACCTTGCATTTTCTAACACTTTTTCAGTTAACTTTCAAGGATATATATATATATATGAGTTTTGCTATTTGAATAAATACATATATAAAAAAATTCAACAAAACTGATATATGACACAATCCTGTTTTCCAATACACCACACCACTTTTACATCAACATTTATCACATAACCCACATATCAATTTTGTCTCTTTTTTGTCCCTCTTTTTGTCCAACTAGAATTTTCCTATATATAATCATAAACATGTTTGAAAGAATAATTAATTTTGTTTGCATCGTATCCTTTTTTTATCAAGTGCTTTCAATTTTTATTATCATTACATTATTACGTAATATCACTCTTTGTTTCGTCTGGTCATCTATGTGCTTGGCATTTTTTTGTACATTGAGTTTGATGCATTTTATCAAATTGAGTAAAATGAAAAATAAAAGCATTTTGTCACATTATCTTACTTGGATCATAAGACAAGTCTTCTTCATGTCCAGTAATGGATTTTCATTTTTTTTTCTTTTGGTTCTTTTTTTGGGGGCCCGGGGGGGGGGGCCGAAACAGTCACAGGTAAGATGGTTGGAATAACAATAAATTATGACAACTCTCTTTAACTTCATCAAGCTATTTTTACATGTCATGTATAGTCTTGAATATAAGTAAAACTCATTTTACGATGTCGTTAACTACTAAAAAAAGGCCTTAAGGGACGGAAAATTCCTTCACTAAAGCCCCAAAATCCATAGGTAAAGGTCATCACCGATGGAAACGGAGCCGTTGGAAATGCCGTCCGTAAAGGTCGCGTCGCTGATACTCCGATGGCATTTTTGTATTCGTCATAAATTTCCAACGGATTTTGCCCGTCAGAAATAAGCCGTCGGAAATATTTCCGACGACTTGATACCGTTGGAAATTTCCGAAGGCAAGTCCATTCCGCTGAACTTATGACCTAAGGGTTGGGGAGTGAGTTCCCAACCACTAGGCCAACTTATGTTGTTGTTGCTTCTTTGCTCAATAATAAATATAAAGTATGAGAGTAATTTTGGCGATTTATTTAATTTAACATTTTATTGTATATTTGAATATTATTTTATATTCTAAATTTCATTTGTTTATGTCAAGATTAATGAAATATTTTTTTACATTAGTTTTCTATATATTATAATATTTTATTATCTGCTAACTTTTTTACTCTATTAATAAAAATGTGATTTATGATATATTTTTTTGGGTTTTGAAAAACTGATAAGCTAAAAAAATTATTTACAACAATTATTTTAGACATTAACCACCAAAAAAATGAATAAAATATTGATCGATTATCAAAGTTTTTTATACATATTGAGACATAATTCTCCATTACAAAATATTGAGAAATTACAAAATATTTCCAAATCAAACAGGAAACCATGTTTTGATGACCAAGTAAAACAAAATGGGATTGCCTTGTTCATTAAATTCATCTTTAATTTAGAACCATATATTATTTTTTTAAAGAAAAAATTGACGTCAATGAAATATACAAGCAATAATCAATTAGAAGTACCTGCTTTTATCCTGGAATTCATTACTTAGATGGAACTCTAAAGGCGTTATGACGTTAATCACGATATTGAAGTACTAGATACTAGAGTATTTGTTTTATATTATATTTTATTGGATAAACCACATATTACTATTAAATACACCACATTTTATTTACATGAATAGTACATGAACTTTATTTATTTATGACTATTCCATGTCAATGACTATTACATAAACTTTATTTGTTTACGGCAATTCTATGTCAATAATGTCCTTTGTGAGATTGTTCATGTTATTTGTTGGTTTTCTTTCTTTTTTTTTTTTTTTTTTTTTTAAGCTTTGTCGTACTTGTATATTTTTTTGTTAACTTTAGTTGCAATTTTAATTATGGAGTCACAATATAAATCACTTTCTACTTTGTATCTAAAGGTTTTTGACAAAAAACATTATGTAAATTAAAACATTTATTTAATAAAAAGGGCACATGCGATAGTGGAGAGATAATTAAACAAACATGTTCAATTTTTTTATTTAAAAATTTAATTAACAATATTTTACGAAATATAATTAAAAGTATAAATTTGGTCACAAAATCCGTCGGAAATTTCCAATGGCATAGTACATGCCGTAGAAAAGTTCTGACGGCTGTAGGATACCAACAGAAACATTTCCGACGGTGAAGGATTTCGTCGAAAATTTCCGACGGCATTCTTTGGCCGTCGGAACTTTTCGACAGAAAATACTATTCAGTCAGAAAATTCCGATAGATCGTTTTTCCCGTCGAAAGTTTCCAACGGGAAAGATTTCTGCCCATCTCAAAGTTCTGACGATTCTGTCGGATGTTTGCGAGGGATATGCATCCGTCGCAAAATTTCCATCGCTGAAGGGATACTTTTTAGTAGTGGTTGATATTTTTGTGAAATGGATTAAAAAGTATTAATTAGCTCGAGCATGACTTCTACCTAAATACCCCATTTGAAAGCTTTGTTGGAAATGCAAATTGACTTTGGTCCTGGTCTAGAATAATAATAAATTTAAAATTCCAATTTTTGGGTAGCATACCAGTTTGAAACATTACTAGAGCGAAAAAAAAGAATAAAAATGTTATTTTTCGAAACCATAAAAAAGCAAACTAGATGTGGCTTGTCAATTTTGTGAGTACTTGCCATTTACTCATTTTAATTAGATAATAATATTTATAATAAATAAATTAATTTACAATTTAAATTCTAACAGGTACAAAATTACGAGCATTAATTACGTAAAATAGAAAAGTATACACATGAAAAAGTTGGAGAATAAAACACTCATTCACAAGCAGTATCAAACTTCAAAATTTCGACTGTTTAGTAGACCTAGCTACAACTGATAGAAACACGAGAAAGAAATGTTTGTAACTATATATAAACATTCGCAATCAAGCACAGATCAATATTAAATCTCCCAACCTCCCTCCAAACCCTAATAAATGCTAGTAGTTGGTCTTTGATAATGTTGTTTCCAAATTCAACCCGTACTAACATTTGGTCAGCCACGATTATATTTTAAAATAGTCTTGAATAAAATCGTTCATCAATCACTCCGTACCAAATGTGAAATTGATCGGATATCAGACTAACGGTGCCAGATGCTGACGCATCGCGCATACACGCTGTTCTATGAAAAAAACCAATTGTGGTATTTAATGAAACTAACGACACCTAAGTGGTCTGTTGTTTTACCAGTAAAGTTTTTTAAAAACCACTATTAATTTATTTCACACGTCAGCGTCTGACAACGCTACTGGACGGCTGACGCCTTATCAAGACTGGTAGCAAACGTGCACCTACCAAGAACTAAGAATCAAGGGCATGTCTTATCAAAGCCGAAGTGGTTTCTTGTTTTGCCATTAACCATGCAACCCGGCAAAGGTACCTTAGAATTGATTTATAGCATTAAATTTGTGTAACCCAAATACAGATACAGTTGAAGTAATAATTAACTAGCTTGTCTTATCACTTATCAGTATAGTCGGCGAGTTGCTTTACGTGAAAATCCAAGTACATATATTCAACTATTCTAGAATCTTTAATTTTTCTAGTTATAAATAGAAGCTGCATTCCCCTCATCTCTCCCATTATTAACTTAAAAATTCTCTCTGTTTTCAGTTCCCACAACTCCATAATATCTGCTCAAATGGGGTTCAAGTTTCAGCAGATTTTGTTACTTCTTTCTGTGAGTTAATTCTTTATATATCTTTCGGGTGTCCAGAAATTTTGCATTTCTTTTTGATTTACTTGAACTTATATTATATATATATTGGAGTGAATTACTATGTTTTTTTATGCATTTGTTTTCAGGTGGCATTAGTGGCCAGCCATGCAGCTTTATCTTCACAGGAGGGTTACTGGAGATCTCTTATGCCTAACACTCCAATGCCTAAAGCTCTAAAGGATCTTCTTGACCCCGGTTCGTCTTCAACACGTGCATAACCATCTAGTTTAAAAGAGTTTTCTCTTTGTCTGTGTTTCTCTTGGAATTAATTAGAGCTTTAATATAGACATACGCCAAATATGTCTAATTGTCTATGTTAAGGTTTAGGATGTTTGGTTAGATTTATAAAATCAATTTATAAAGGGAATTTATAATGAGTAGAAATGAGTAGTGGAAATTTAATTGAAATTTGAAATGTGCGGTAATTATTGAGTAGTTGTCAAATCAACAGTTAAATCATAGTAGGTGAATTATAGATTACAAAAATGAAGAGTACCAAACAAGACTTTCGATGTACATGAAGTTTTATTCTTAAGCATTACAGAATGGACGGAAGAAAAAGCCACGAATGTCGGGGTAGGCAAGAGCGGAGTTAACGTCAAGGCAGGGCCGGCTGGGAAGCCAGATGGCACCTCTGTTGGTGTTGGCAAAGGCGGCGTCATAGTCGGAACCCGCACCAAATCAGGCAAACCTGTCTATGTTGGTGTAAAACCAGGACCATCGCCCTTTAACTACATATATGCAGCTGAAGAAAATCAATTGCACGATAATCCAAATGTGGCCCTTTTCTTCCTGGAAAAGGATCTTTACAGAGGGAAGAACATGAAATTGCACTTCTTCAAGAATGAAGATGATCGTGCCAGTTTTCTGCCTCGAAAGATTGCTGATTCAATCCCCTTCTCGTCAGAAAAGTTTCCTCAAATCCTCAACAGATTTTCAGTGAATCCCACATCGGAAGAAGCCGAGATCATGAAGAAAACCATCCAGGAATGTGAGGCGAAAGGAATAGCAGGGGAGGAGAAATTATGTGCAACTTCATTGGAATCCATGGTGGATTTCAGCACCTCAAAGTTGGGAAGTAAAGTCGAAGCTATCTCCACCAAAACAGAGAACGAAACTCCACTGCAAGGGTACAAAATTGTTGGGATCAAGAAAATGCGGGGTGAGAAATCGGTAGTTTGCCACAAGCAAACATACCCATATGCAGTTTTCTATTGTCACAAGACAGATACCACGGTGGCTTACAAGGTTGCGATGGTGGGTGATGATGGGACCAAGGTGGAGGCGGTGGCTACTTGCCACAAGGATACGGCGGCGTGGAACCCCAAACACTTGGCTTTTCAGGTGCTGAAGGTGAAACCAGGGAGTGTTCCAGTGTGTCATTTCCTGCCTAAGGATCATATTGTGTGGGTTCCCAAATACTAGAGAGATAACTTTCAATTCACTACTATATATAACTTATGGATATATGTTGCACAAGTTGATTTCACTATGTTTATTTTGTGTGGTTGTATCATGTATGATATATGGTAGCACGAATGTCTATCCTTTTCCGACATGTTGGCGTACTGATATTTGTTTGGGAATACATATTCCGTTATTGTTAAAGTTAACAAGCTTGTCTCGCTCTCTTCTTGAATTGTGAATTTTATTATTCTTTCACCGCCTATAACTTTAGTTAATGATCAAAACTAGAAGAAAAACTAAACCAATAGTCAATTTTACATATGTAATTGGTTCCTCTTTTTTTTTTTTTTAAAGCATGTGGAGATTAGTATCATTTTACAATAGTAGATCACCAAATACCGGCAAATTAGTATCTATTTACAATAATAGATCAAGAAATAGTTGCCAAATCACCAAGACCGGACGTGTAGTTAATGAGGCCCCCAAACAAAGTTTACAAAATGAGCTCTTATAGTCACTGACCTTTTCTTTTTTTTTTTTATTTAAATAGCCAAAAACCAACAATAATACTATTTATTATTAATATTTAAAACCAAACATGGCGCCGATACAAATCAAAATGCCTCATAAAGTAAGGGGGAAAAGGGGAAATTGTATGAAATTGGGCCGGCCCTGTACGAAACAAGGTAGGTAGCGAGTTATCCACTCGAACTGAACAAAGCCCCATTTTTTTCCTCAGCGCGTAAAACACGCTTTTGGCGGCCATTCGAAGTTATTAACCCTGACAAAATATACTTGCGCTCCCTGCACTATATATTTCGTCCCATCACGATTCAATTCTTCCAATTCCATACTCGACCGGTTATACATAACCGCAGCAAGACTGTAACTTGCGATCGCAAACTCGCAAGCAAACCTACGCCATTGAGGATGTCGACATTGTCATTGTAACCGACTGCCAAATTCATTCCAAGAATCAAAAGACAAGCAATCGATACAACCGATTACTGATTTTTGCTTCGAACAAAAATTGTTAAGGCTTCCTACAATTTCCTGCAGTCTTTATTTTTTTCTCGTTTCTGATGTAGGGTTACTTCTCAATATTTTACATCATTAAGATGATTGAAAAGCGATTTATGAACTGAGTTTGTTGTTGGTTCTCTATTCCTTTTTGGGGATGTTTTGGGACAAAAGAAGTAACCTCATAATTTCTTTTGTACTTTTGACAGATTAATAATCACAGATACCCCCCTCCCTTCAATTCTGTTCCCAAAAGTTTGAGTTGAAAGTGTAATCTCCAAAAATTGGCCGCCAATATAGGGTCAGAATTTTGGCTCATCTGTACACTGGAGGGGCTGCAACCATTTGTAATCTGATCGTCATTGGGGTTGGAATGCTTACCTTGGTATGAAAATTTTCACTACTGTGCACTTTGTTATATGCATGTATGTGAACTACAGGTTTTAATTGGGACACAGATCCCTTCATCTAATTCTCAATGTCAATGGAATTATGAAATGCTCTAAGAAACTAAAATTGCAGCAAATCCCTTTCTTGGGTTGACCATAGCTTCTAGCAATAGAAATTATGTGGTACATTGCCGAAGCTGTTGCTTGAAGGTCATTTATTACTTTATACTAGAGCGTGTAGAATGCTAACAATAATTTTTTGAATTTTCAGGTCGGCACATCTTTTAGAACTTGTTAATTGGAAAAGGCATGCCTATCTCTATGGAAATGGAGGCACTCGTAGAACCCGATTTTAAGTGGGTTAAGAAAATAGATGTTAGTTGTTTGGAAAAGATAGATGTCAAGTTGTATGAATCATTTACATATGACAGAGTTGACTACACATTATATGACTGTGTTTACATGTACAAGCAAGGTGAGCCAGAACCATATATTGGAAAGCTTATAGAAATATGGGAAAATGTAGAAAAGTCCAAAAAAGTGAAGGTTCAGTGGTTTTTAAGGCCCTCAAGATTTCTTTTTATCTAAGAGATGCGGAAGTGATGGACAATGAGCTATTTCTCGCCGGTGGGGATGGTGTTGGTGTGGCAAATATTAATCCGCTGGTACTTTTTGTTTACTTTCAATTTACTTCTGCAACATTTTATCCTTTTGTCATTTTGACTTTTTAGGTAGTACTAACTGCAATATGTTAGTTGGAACCTTAGATTCTTTGAATATATTCTACACTTTAAGTTGACACCATGTTAGTTTTTGATATCGAGAGAAGATTATGTGAACTAAACTTTAGAGATAAAGAATGTAGAATGATGGCATTCTTAAGCGCATGTTTGCATTCACATAAGAATGCATTTTTATATGAAATAAGAGAGAAGATGAGTAGGGTTAAATGGTGAAGGTTTGTATAGTACAAAAAGGCATGTCTAAGAGATATATGGATGTGATTGGTTTGAGCAAATTCAAATTTGAAAAAGTGGGAGAAAGAGAATTTAAGAGTATGGAAACATGCACGAATGTGTGTAAGGCACCTCGTGTTAGCCTTAAAAATTCAAAATTTTATGTATTAAAATTTATTTATTTTATTTTAGTCAAATAAAATTTTTCTTCATTACAACATCTGTGTTATAAAAAAAAAAAAAAGGTCTAGATCCGGTGTTGTTTGCTCATTTTAGTGTACATAATTGGTTTTTCCTCCCCATTTCAATATTGTAACTTGTATTTATGCTGCCTTTGTGGAAGTGAAAGCCGACGTTATTTTTAGCATTTTGATTATTGTTCATTGGATGGGCTTCACTATGGAATAAAGAATTCTGGATAATTACTGAAGTATTTAAGAGGTTTTTGCGTTGCTTGAGGACAGTGGATAGTGAGGGCATACAAGATGGATTTTGATGTTCTATCTTATTCACAATTGCTCTGTCATAGAAAAGCTTATACAATGGAATATTTAATAATTAGTGTTCCAAAGACAAATATTTAAATTTAACTGGAGTTAAGTAGAGGTTAATGTAAAAGTTCTTCGCAAGAGATTGAAGCAGGGAATTTTAAGCAGTGATGCTACTGTGTTTGATGCCAAACTAATACGACAACGTATAAGAGTAAATTGAGAGGTTCAAGGTTTATTCCTCTTTAAAAGCAAGATATAATAAAGTCTCAGATTTTGGCATCTATGTCTACATCATAGTAGGTTTCTGATTGTCTTTTTCGTGCCATTTTAATCCTTTTAAATAACTACTTGAATTGATGTTGGCTGGTGGTTGAGCACTTATGCGTTATGTGATTGAGATATCTATATATAAATAAAGTAAATTATGTGGTACCACAAGGCAAGGAATATTACATGGGACCAAAATATTGGTTGTGAAACCATTACCTAAGCTGAGGAACTCTACTGAGTTGGGAAACTCAACCATTCCAATTGATGTCTTGTAGGAGAGTTGATTGAGATGGATAATGCAATTATATGGTTGTTGGTGCCTATGTTTAGTTATGCTAATTTAATTGTTATAAATAAACTGTAAACTTGGAAGATCTTAATGGAAAACCACATGGATGAGTGACTTAAATAACGATTTGATAGAGCATGGTGAAACAAGCTGATCCATGAGGTTAACCCCATTGATATAGGCTAGTTGAGTTTATAACAATGTTTATTTTCATTACATTCTTTGTGGATGTAATTTGTTATATTTTGGAAGCGTTCTTTGTGGTAATTTTTTAACATTCTATTAATAGATTATATTGAAATATGTGGTTATGGTTGAGTATTGTTAATTTGGCATTGGAGTGGATATTATAATGAGAATGAAGGTTTTAAATTGTGAATCCTTAAAAGCCTAGCTTTTCTCACATATGGAATACAATAGACAGGCTAGAGTTTTTTGGGACTTCTATGCATTTGTAGAATGACTTCATTGAGTGGAGAACTGTGGTAGAGTTATTGCCTTTTCATGGTAGAGTTATTGCCTTTGGATGATGGTTTGATTTAGCCCCTGTTGATGAACGATTCTATTTTGAAATAGAAATATATTTTTTGAAAATGAAGGATTGAGATTTTTATAGTACAGGGGTTCCATGAGATATGTGGATGTGAGTGATTTCACTATATTCTATTTTGAAACAGAAATAGTTTGCTAGCATGGGCTTAAGGGCAGACATTTTGTTGTGCAATGTAGAAGATCATTGATCGGAGATTGAAGAGTGTAGGGTATTGAGGGTTATTTAGGATCAACTTTTGCTTTAGCTTAGCTGAAGTGAGTAAGGATATTTATTAATTGTTTACAAGAAATATTGAATGAGAAACTCTAACAGTTTGTCCTTGGAGCTTTATATAAAAGAGGGTTAGATTTATTGGAGAATGTGTAGATTTATTGGAGAATGTGTGGTGGCAACGTAAAGAAAAATTATTGGAAAACTTGAAAATTTGTTTTTTGTGGAGAATATGTGGTTGGTATTGATTTGATAAATTTATAGATTTATTGAGAGCTCTTTGTGTTGCAATGGTGAAGGGAAGAAATTTTAAAGTTATTCTTATGATGGTTTCTATTTTTGAGAATTGTTTTCTTTTTGTACTAGCTTTTTTACATGGGCATGTTCAAGATTAGTGGATCACTCACCAGAAAATTATAGTGTGGTGTTGGCTGGTGTTTTAGAGAAAATGTAAAATATTTGCTTGAGGACTCCTAGAATGGCGTGAAAGAGTTCTTGTGATTTTGAAGAACTATCGTTTCTAGGAAAATCCAACAATCAGTCCTAAACTTTTTTGACTTGCTACATTATCATCCAGAACTTTTATTAATGGCATAATATTTCGCCTTTTTTCCCCTCCTCCCCATAGCGTCTCTGGATTTAAATGTCACTATTTTCTCATTTTTTTGTTAGGAAGATCGTTAATTCTTAAAAAAAATATAAAGTAATAGTTCTATCTCGGTCCGAGTGGGGATAGCATTTCTCTTCTGCACGTACATGGAGTTTTGAAAAATCCAAACATCTCATAGATAGATAGAGAGGTAGGAATTTCTCAAACAAACCGTACTGCTTCGTATACGTCAAGACTCTATAGATTAGAAGGGGCTGGGAAAGCTTGAACGCAATTCCTACAGTGATAATATGAGAGCAATTGAAGCGTCTTTGGTTTTAAATGTCACTATTTTCCAATTCTTTTGTTAGAAAGATCGTTTGTTAATTCTTATTTTTTACTTAAAATAAATATAAGGGTGTGTTTGATTATAAGTATGGAATCTACTTGAAAAGAAAATATTTCTTGTCAATTAAATTTCCGATAATTGAATTTCATAGAAAAATTCCGTAATGCGTTTGCTTTAAAGAATTTACCATAGGAAGTATGAATTACCTAGAAAACAAAAACCTACACCCCCATAGGAAAATATTTTTATTGCTTTCAAGAAAAATCTGATCATGTGACCAAAACATTTTCCATTGAAAAATTTCTATCTAACACTATAAAAGTATGAAGTTAGGGCCATTTTTGATAGAAAATATTGACAATCAAACTTTTAAGTAAAGGATAACAATCTATCAAATGAAAAATAAAAAAAGAAAGAAATAGAAAATGAGAACAAGTATAGTACCACAATCAAATTCTATCAAATGAAAAATAAAAAAAGAAAGAAATAGAAAATGAGAACAAGTATAGTACCACAATCAAATTCTATGTTAATTTTCACATCAACACCAAGTGCAAAATTCCATCAATTCTATTAATTGGAAATGGTGTGTGGCAAGTTATTGGCAACTTGGAGAAATTTTAGAGTTCAATGTCACTTGCTTAACATTTGAAAAATTTCATTGCAAACAGGTATGTTAGTTTGGTGGCAAAATGCCAATTGAGAAATATTTGAAAAGTTCAGCAGGATATTTGACCCATCTTTATGCCATTCCTCAATTCCTTGGATATCTCTTTTGTAAACAATTTCATAAAACAATTCTTTAGTAATTTCCTCATCTTTAATTGCTATTTGACTTCAGAACTCTTTTGGCATTTCCATGCATCAATCAGGAAGCAGTTGCTGGTAAATGCAAAGTCTTGTGCATTTCTATGGACAAGAGAAATCGACAGCCCTCAGATGAAGAACTTCAAATGGCTGATTATGTATTTTACCGCATTTTTGATGTTAAAAGCTGCCAAATATTAAACCACTTGGATGACCGTGTTGGTGGGCTTCCAGGTATCTTTCTTTCCATCTTAAATTTTAGTGTAGGTAAAGTTGGATCCGGTAAAGCTCATTTTTGTGTCTTAGTGTTGTATATGTAGTTGGTATTATTTGTCTGATTTTCTTCTATTCGGTTTGCCGTTGTTCTCACAGTTAAGTTTGTGTTTAACCAAAATGAGTGTGAAAAGATTTTGTTCACTCCGACCCTTGATTATAAAGGAAAAGATGATGCTAGAAAGGTTATTGCACGGGAAGAGACACCGAAGAGTTTCAGCGAAAAACAACCTGAAGAATTTGAAACTGTGAAGCTGGACGGAAAATTGAAAGAAGTGATTGGTAGAGAAATTACACATGAAAAAATGATTCCAGCTAAAAAGGCAAGGAATTCGGCCAATTTGGGTGGTCCTTCTTCAAAGAAAGAAAAGCTTGATCATTTGGTTAACTTTCCAAAGGATAAAGATGGGATACGAAATTCAACTATTTCTATTGGTGAAAAAGAAAGCCAAGTTACCAATGTCAACTCCTTATGTGTAAAACCAGCTTTATTACATGATAAGAATGTTGTTGAGCCCATAAAACTTGGGGAAGTGACTGACTCACTCAATTTAGGTGAAAGGTCAACAAAGACAAACGTTTTGCCTAGCGAAACGAACTCTACTAGAGATGGGTCATCAGGAAAAAGTATCTTGTGGTCTAAAGAAAAACGAGAACATGGCCATAATCGAGGGTGTGAGAGCAATTCGGTTGGGCCAAGAAAGCTTGTGCAGTTTATTGAAGATTTATGTGGTTCGGAAGAAAAGCTTCGGAAAAAGCCTAGAGTTGATGATTCTTTCAAATATTTGGAAGATAAGAATGAGAGCAATGTTGATAGCTTGAAAGACAAATCTAGTAAGGCAGAAAAGAAGTTGACCTTAATCAATTCAAATGAAGATAATGCCAAATCAAAGATTGCTGACAATTCTTGTTGGTGGTACAAGGGTGCTTTTATGGAGATCAACACACCTAGTTTGTGATGGCAACATGTGTAAGTCACTTGTAGCATCTAAAAGCTTAAAAGAAAGGTCTCAAAAGGAGGAAACAACCAAAACTTGAAAACAAGCATATTAGTGAAATGTCTGGAGAATCCACTGAGGAAAAGAATTTGTGGACATCTTCCGATTCAAAGAAGGATAATATCAATTTGAATCTTGCTAGTAGTTCTTTGAACTTGGATAAAGGTTCTTCCAAAGGGCATCATAACGAGACAATAAGAAAAAGTTCAAACCAGAAATTGTCTAAATCACTCGTTAAGCAATTTGGATGCAAAGAAAAAAGGCCTCGATTAGAAGAAAATGTTGAGGTTTCTGTGAAATTATCAAAAGATTAGAACTTGAGTACTATTAATAAGTTGAAGGATGAATCTGTTGGGATTGAAACCAAGAATTTTCAAACATCCTTAAATTGGAAGGAAAATAAGTCCAAATCAAAACTTGCTAGCGGTTTTAGTTCCTTCACAAAGGAGTCCACTACGGATTGTCATTGTGACTTATCTAATTCACCTCTTACGGCATCTAAAAGGTTGGAAGAAAGGCCTCGAAAGGAAGTAAAGGATGATGATTTTATCAAGCCGTCGAAGGAAAATAACCAAGTTAATTCTACAAATATGAAGGATGAATCTAATTGGGTGGAGACGAAGAATTTGCAGATGTATGTTGATGCAAAAGAAGATAAAACCAAATCTAAGCTTGCTTGTAGTTCTAGTCAGTTGGACAAGGGCTCACCTAGAGAGTTTCACAAAGATCGGAGAATAAAACTTTCTAATGGTAACTTGTTCAATACACTCGTGTCATCGAAAAGGTTTGAAGAAAGTTCTTGAGAAGAAGTAAAGGTTAATGATTTTATCAAATTATCAAATGATGAAAGCATGGTAATCTCTCAAAATTTAAAAGGCAAATCTTGTAGGAGCAAGATGATGAATTCACAAAAAGTTGCCCCTCAAAAGGAAAATGTTGCAAGGTTAAAGCCCTGCAAGTGCTCTAGCAGGTTGGACGAGGGGACATCAAGAAACATTTGACGGACAAGTTATCCAAATCATTTCTTGTGCCATCTAAAGGCAAAGGCCAAGAAATTGGAGGCCAAATCTTTGAAGTCACTCCAAGACCCGAAGATGTAAGTTTGGCAGGACAAGTACCATTTTCGTGTACCTTATATCCACCCAGGTAGCTTCTTACTTTAGATGTTATGAAAGTTTTGTAGTTGCATCTACCGTCTCGTTAAAATGTCTTTATCTCAATTCCGACAACCTAAGACCAACTTCAAGATACTTTGTCTAGTTAGCAATATATTTCTATTTTGAAACAAATAATTTTTTATTGGAGATTTGGGTAGTACCAGAGTCTTTTAAGATATGTGGATGTGACTAGTTTGACTGAATTTCATTTTGAAATTTGTTTCTTAAAATAAGCTCTTTATTTATGAAGGGTATTTTTAAATTTGAAAAGTGAGATCTTTTATACACACCAACAAATGCTCTATTTTTAACCTTTTTTTTTTGTGACAATTTTCAATGAAAAAGTATTGTTTAGTCTTATTTCTTATTAATATATTAATACTTTATTAAGGGATAATTAATGTTAATATTATTAATGTTACTTATTAATGTTATTAGTGACCAATAAAATGAAAGATAATTTGTATAATCTAAGAATGAGAATCTTAAAACACGGGCCTGTTAAATTATAGAGAATGGGTTTGCCTCTCCTAACTTAGAGGCCAAAAGCTCACTTTAAATTAAAATGTCAAGAGGATGTTTCAAGAGGATGTTTTTGATGTTTGGAGAATTGATTTTCAGAAAAGTGGTTTCTTAGGAGAATGTGTTTTGAAAAGTAACGGAAAGTTATGAATTTATGGGCATGACTATTTTTTTATTTTAATGGATAAGTGTGGTTGAAAATGAATTTTGGTGAGAATTGCGCCTTGTTCTTTGTAGCTAGTATTTTTGCTTTTTTGATGAAAATAGATTTTATTGTTTGAAATATGTGGTGGAAAAGTGGGGAGAAATTATAGAGAATTGTGAAAAATTGAAAAGATACGGTTGGATTGAGTTTGAATTGTCGAGTTTTTTGGTAGTGAAAAAATAAGTTGTAGAAAACGAGTCCTTGATTTTAAGAGAATAAAAATCAAACAAGCCCTCAATTAGAGAGCCTATTAGTGTATATTCTTAAGATGTGGCTTTTTAAAATAAGGTAAATTTAGAAAGGATTTTTTATTCTCATTATTTCCTCCAAGTTATGAAAAAATTATAATCTTTGCTTATCATTTGATTTAACAACTACTCAATCGTAACCATATATTTCAAACTTATTTAAATATGCACCACTTAGTTTGACAAAGTTCACTCTGCATTGTTGAAGGCTTTTATTTTTACCAATAAGGTTTGCCTCTAATATATCCTTTCTTTTTCTCTATTTGGATGAAGTCATGATGCATTTTAGTGAGATGTAGGTTGCATAAACTATATTCTTGCAATTAAAATTCTTCTTAGCTATATGCGTTAATAAGTAATTCCATTTTAACTATGCCTAGTTTCAGACACATTCCTAATTGCAACAAACTCAAAAACACAAACTATTATAAGATTAAATTACACGTCCTCCTTATTGTCGGAGTAGCAAGTAGATTCTAAATCTTCTAGGTGGTAAATTAGTCCATACCTTTCATTATATTATAGTTATTATAACTTGAATTGTGCTACATGTACATGATTTTTGTACACAATCATTTTTACAGCCCCATGTGGCATCATCTTATTTTTTTCACAAATCATCACTTTTAAATCCATGGGTATCACATGGGCCACATGGTGTGTAAAAAAAGGTTGTGTATAGAAATTGTGAACAAGAAGAATAATTCTTAGAACTTTTACCATTACTTCCAAATGTGGTAATATGTTATGGACTTCCATTACAAATGTAGAACATGTCTAAATCTTAAAAAGGTGTTTGATTCTCATTATTTGAGCCTAATTCTCCAAAACTTATAATCTCTACCTTCCTCTTGATTTGACAACTACTTCAATTATAACCTGAGGTTACAAATCTTTTTGAATCTCCAACACTCATTCTATCTCTTTTCCCATTATAATTTCCGCATAAATTTTCACAAATAATGAGATTCAAACACCATTATAAATTGTCCTACGACCATTATATGTACACCTTTATAAAGTTTGATATTGTTAAGTCAACTTAAGGTGGTTCTTGAAATTCAAGGTGGGGCATGCTTTTATGGGAGTGTTTAATTGATTGATTTAAGGAACTGTCATTATGTTTCCAATGTTTGGTTTGCAACGGTTACGATCACTAGGTTTATAGACTAATCATATTCTTGAGCTAAAGCATAGAGCATATTACTAATCATATTCTTGAGCTAAAGCATAGAGCATATTTCTTTCATATCTTATCCTTTATTCCTGGGTACCTAGATCATGGTTTTATCCTCTGGGAAGGACGCATCCTACCTTCTTTTGGTATATGCATGTTGTGCAACATAAGTAACATTAGTTGCTTTCTTCCAGAAAGTTATCATGTGGTATAAAGTAGTGGAACCCTTTTTTGCATTCAAATTCAGTCCATTTCAATAATGTCGCTAAATAGTATTTTATTATGCGCTTTAAGTCGCAATTAGTGATAGCAATCATTTTATTATGTTAAATATTTATTCTAATGCTTTCTGTCTTGCTTTGCTTGCAGGATAAGAGCTCGTAGCTTAGATTGGTAAGTGCTTACCTAGCTTTGACTTTTTTTTTCCTGACTTCGTACGACTGTAAGTTTGAAGCATGTTCTTGGTTTTAGCTACCTTTTTACAGTTGGTCACTAATGGACACGGGGTAACAAGGCATGAACATACCCATATGTGATCTTCTAGAAAACGTAGGAGACAAATGTTGTTGACTCGCCATATAAACCCTTTTTTTTTTAAACTTTGGACAGTGTAATTTTTTTTAGTAAGTAGTTTGAAATTACATTTTCAAGAATTAATCTTGACAAACATATTAAATAAAAATGTTTAAACTGAAATGTACTCCGTGAAAGACCATATGTGATCTTCTAGAAAATGTAGGACACAAATGTTGTTGACTCGCCAAATAGACTTTTTTTTTTTTTTCCTAAAGTTTTGGATGGAGTAATTTTGTTTAGTAAGTAGGTTTGAATTACGTTTTCAAGAATTAATCTTGACAAACATATATATAAAAATGTTTAAACTGAAATGTACTCCGTGAAAGAAGTTAATTGTCAGCAGCCCGCAATTCTTATATTTATGGAATGTAAATATCCCAGTTATTTTAATATTTTACTTTATATTTTATCTCCAGACTTGGGAGGAACGAATGCAAGGTGCATTTGATCAAGGAACATTGGTCTTGCTACAGAATTTGGATCCTGAATATACATCTGGGGAAGTAGAGGTAATATATTTCTCTAAGTTGACAAGTGACTTCCCCCCGTTCTATTGCCTTTACAAATGGCAATGGGCCCCTAGTGAGTTTGAAACCACATTAAGCATGGAATTTTTATTTTGTATCTTCTAACTTCCAGTGTTGGCTATTGGTCTTTTTGTTTTGTGGGGTTTTTCTTTGTTCTCTGGGTTCTCATGAGTGGCTAAACAGTAATTTTCCTTTTCCACTTATTTGGTTTTATGCCATTGCAGATGGTTGTTCTGAAAATCTCTATGGGTATTAAATTCTCTGACTGGATTTTTTTTAATTTCTAGTTATTGTACATCTTTGTAGATGCTGAATATTTTGTGGGTTTTTTACTGCAGGATATCATTTGTTATGCATTTAAGGAAGGATGTAGAGCTAAAATGGTGCAGCATACTGCTGTTTCTTGTCCAAACTCTGGTATGTGGATGAGGCATATATTTGCCAAAAATTCTAGGGAGACCTGAAAATGAGACATGAATAAGTGTCATTGTCTATGTGGCGCACTTCTCTTGAATGATGGAAAAGTAACGATGTGATCATCACCCAATGAAATTGTGTCATACTAGAATGTCACTTATTCGTGTCTTCGAAGAATTGCTCTATATTTGCTGCTTTACATCCTGATCTCCTTCTCAATACTCATGTTTAAATTATCAATAAGTTGAAGATTTTCTCCAGGAATGTGGCCTCAAGGAGGCCTGCACAGTTACTTGCTTTTCTTTTTAAAATAAACTATAACCAAAAAGATCTTTGTTTTCTTTTCTTTTCTTTTATTTATTTATCTATTGTTGTTAATCATATTACTTCTTTGCCGTTGGAATTATCTGACCTTCACAATTACAGGTCAAGCTTTTGTGATATTTAACACAAGGGAAGCTGTAGACAGGATTGTTAAAAATTTGGACGAAGAATGCTTGATGCTCCTACCCAGTCAGAGGTAAACCCTTCTAAATCAAGTACTCATTCTTAGAGAAACTATCAACATCGGTAACACAGTTTCTGTTGAGAATAATGGACATGGAAAGAACATTCTGGAATTGAATTGACCAATACCCAATGAACATACACCTGTGGTTGATTCTTCTGTGCTGAACTAGTGAAATCTTTGTTTTTCTAATGCAATTTCTGTTCTTTACACAAAATCCTTAACGCTGGGGTGTTTTATTATTCTGGCATCCAAGTGCACCTAATGCATTCTGAACATACCTTTCACTTTTCAGCAATCGATTTTACCATGATCTACCGCCTTCATTTTGAATAATCTCGTCCCTTTTGAGCTATCCATCCGTCACTCCCCCTTGTGGCTTGTCAACTCCCAATGTGATACAGTCCAACCACTACAGTCCAACCACTTTTTGAAAGGTCTGTTCTATTATGGTGTATTGTCACCTCAACTATCAGGAAAATAAACCACCTTCTGAATGTAAATCAAGCTCCTAGTCCCCATACATACTAGACTCTCCGCTGGTAGTTTCACAGCTATTTCTGATTCAGCTTGTGGGTTTTTGATGTACTGCAGAAATTTTCAATTTTCATTGAGAGTTAGACTCAACAAAGGCTGATGTAGTTGGAATAGGTATGTGTCGATTTTGATGAATTTCCAGGATTGCTAGGTTGGGGTATACTTTTCCTACTTTGGAGAAGTGTATGTATAATGATACTGAATGTGGACATATTAAAATCCGTTTTACATTTTTCGTAAGGGGAATTTGATTCTCATTATAAATTTATCTACAGCTAATTTGATAACTAATCGGATTTTCATTAGATATCAACTGCACATCTTTTCCTCAATATAATTTTAAAAAAATTATAATGAGAATTGAACTCTTACAAATTTGTTATTAACCAAATATTGCATTCATCGTAGAATATATAGAGAACAGCTTCTCACTACATATTATTTACTGTTACATTTCATTGAAGGAAATCTATGGAAAATCAGGATGTGTATTTTTGGAGGGGAAAAAAAGGACTTTGACACGTTGGAAATATGTTGAATTAAGTTCTTTCAATTTTAAATTTTATTCAACTTTTTATATAAGACACTGAAATTCCCATATCAATCCCCTGTTCAAATGGGACCTGTCATGTGATTTACAAGGAGTGTCCAACATGGACACGCAGAAACCTTGGGTTTCTATTTTGTTTTAGGGTCTCTGTTTAACCACTTTGGTGAATCTTCATTTATTTCTTATATTATTATGTTGGCAAAGCCCATGCGAGGTTGTTTACTGGCCTAATGCTGCATACTATGAAAACTAGGTTGTGTATTTTCGTGGTATTTAACCATTTCTTTGGTTAATCTCTGTATATTTCACCATCTGATGTTAGAAAGCACTTTGCCAGCTTGTTCTTGGCCTAAGAGAAGCGAACTCAGTAACTATTCCATTTACAGGCCGCTTGTAGCTTGTGCTGGAGTTCTTCCAATATTGCCTGGAAAGCAGACAACATTTGTTGGTCATCTAGCTATTGACAAACATAGACGTCAAGTACAAAGGGAAATGGTTTCTCTCTCTCTCTCTCTCTCTCTCTCTCTCTCTCTCTCTCTCTC